>CAUYSK010049415.1:0-280266 GCA_963575035.1 Avahi laniger
ACCCGAATGTTTATAGCAGCACAATTCACAATTGCAAAGATGTGGAAACAACCCAAGTGTCCATCAATACATGAGTGGATTAATAAAATGTGGTATATGTATACCATGGAGTACTATTCAGCTTTAAGAAACAATGGTGTATACTCCTGGATAGAGCTGGAACACATTCTACTAAGTGAAGTATCCCAAGAATGGAAAAACAAGCACCACATGTACTCACCATCAAATTGGTATTAACTGATCAACATATAAGTATGCATATAAGAATAACATCTATTGGATGTCGGACAGGGGGGAGGGAGGAGGAGGAGAGGGAGAGGAGGGGACGGGTATATGCATACAGAAAAAGTGCAATGCGCACCATCCGAGAGATGGACACACTTGAAACTTGGACTCGGGGGGGAGTGGGGGCAAGGGCAACATACGTAACCTAAACATCTGTACTCCCATAATATGCTGAAGTAAAAAAAATAAAAAATAAAAGAAATACACTTATCATAGCATGCACTTGTCCACATTTGATGCTTAGTTCTGAATCTAAAAGGACTCATCTTTCCTTTTTTATTACGTTAGAGAAAATTTTCAGGTATTTTATATTCTATGCCTGTTTAGACCAAGAGATCATAATTATATTAAATTATCATAAAAAGATTTTGAGATTTTAATGAATTCAGATTTTGTTTTGTTTTCATTCTTGAGTCATGTTAAGCAGTGACACTGGTCTCTGTACTCTCTCGGGGACCCATTTGGGATACCATTGAATACCGTAATCTTCATTATATCACTCACAGTAGGAATTAAAAAATTTCAACGTTATACCTTTTGGGGAGAAGCTAAAACAATAAAGATGCGATAAATCTAATTAGACAAAGATCCCACAACCAACTCAGTAGTTCCAGAGCAAAGAAAAAGGTACAGAAACCGAACTTTCTCCTTTTCCTCACCTGCTCTTTGAGGCCACCCATCACATCTGGAGTTTATGCAGTGATTTGATTGGTGGGTTCTCCTGAGACAGTGTGTGTTGGAGTTGCTAAAGATAATACCTATCTGATGCTTAGACTCCCATGAGCAAGCATTTCTCATTTTCAGTGTAATTTTTAAAACTGGAACTCATAGCAAGGTGAGAAATAGCCTAAGGCCCCAAACGTGACTTCACAGAGTCTTAACATGACAGAGTGGCAGAGCTGTGCAAAGCTACCAGGTTTCACAAGGGTTGTTTTCACATGAAATTTTTGCAAGACTTTTTTTTCTCCCACCACTCCCCCTCCTCATGAATGTGTGAATTTGTCAAAGTGAAATCTTATCATTACCTTCACTGAATACATACATACACACACACATACACACACACACACACACACACACACACACACGGTAAACCCTCTTTCTGTAGATAAAATAGTGAAGGTCCTTAGGGTATCCTTCTGATTGCTTTCTTGGCCCTCCAGGTATAAACATTCTCTCACATAATTTAGCTGTTGTTTTTAAATAAAATGGTCAAAAATCTCTTCCTGATATTTGTCTATTTTTTCCAAATATCAATTTCTTCCTACCCTCGACAGACTCTGCTGCCTAAAGGCACTATGTGTGTTTGTGTATATCAGCACTGTGACCTCGTATAGTGTCATGTGTGCATGTGCATCTCAAGAACTTTTTTTTTTGTATTATTTGCATTATTTCCAACTTAGGCCCCTAGTGGCTCAAGCATATACTGATATTTTCTGTTGTATTATTACTTCTATTTATGCGTCCTTGTCATTGGAACATTCTATACCCATAATTCACAAGATGATTCTCCATTACAGTTTTTTTCTATACTCTTTTAAGTCACTCAGTCCCCCTGCAACTAGGGGGATCAATATTCACTCACACCTAAACCCTTCTATTCATTTCTCTACTATTACTTTTTCCACTGTCTACCTTTCTCCTGTTTTTTTCATTTTCTGTATTAACAATAAGTCTGCAAGGACTATCTTGTATAAACTGTTTCTTATAAGAAATATTTTCTGCAAACATTCTGTAAATTCTAGTGCCTTATTTGGTCTGAATACTCTCTACTCTAATGAGTTACTACCTCTGTTCCAAAATGAAAATTGACCATTAGATTTAACCATAAAGAATTTGTTAAAGAAAGCAGCTACTTTAGTACAACAGAGACAGAAACGAGCAATACCGCATTGGGCTACGGGGTGAGTAAAATTAAGTGAGTGGAAACAGATAAAAATTATTAGGAAAGAGACATGGAGTAGGAGTTTGTGTGTGTGTGTGTGTGTGTGTGTGTGTGTGTGTGTAAGGGTGTGTTTGTGTGTTAAGAAAGAAATCTTCAAATCTTGTTGGATAAGATTTAATTTAGAAGAAAGGATTAAAAATATAAAAGAGAGTTAGTTTTCCACATCTGCCTCAGACGTAGAAAAATAAAAAGTATTGATCTCACCCTAACAAAGAGAAAAAGTAGGATAAACTACAAAATCACAGGTTTCAGAAAGCTGAGATCACAGGGCAACTAAGTAGTTCCAAATCCAAGGAAGATCAACTCCTCCTTCCCTCATGGCATTTTGCAGAATGTCTCATTTGGAGCAAAACATTGGAAAAAGACAATGTAGACATGAGAGCCAGTACATAAAATACTAATGGATTGCAACAGAACAAGTGAGTGTTGGTTAGCAGGAGAAAATAGAATCCCGGGGAGACTCAGACACAAAAGGAATCTTGCCATGAACCTCCACTGGGTGCTCATGAGAAAGATTTGGCAGGAATAAAGATTGAAGAGAGGCTTCTTATTGGCACAATTATGCAAGAGGAAAAAGGCTTGAAAACCTACCCTCCTGCTAGGATTATTCTCTCAAAAGACTTAAGCCTCTTTGACAAGGGCAGCAAACACTAGCCCTGAAGTCACAGGTGCATGCATTTTTGATGAGGTAAGGAGAGGGGATTAAAATCTTTTGAACCCGGGAAGGATTCATTTATTTTTTTTTCTCTTCTAAAACATCCAAGACTGGGAAGGAAAGATGCAGGAAAAAGTATTGAGACCAGGATCTTCTAGCAACACTCTTAGAAGTCTCCTATTTCCGGATGAAGAGCAAGAAGGAACTTGTCACAGTGAGAAGGAGCAGAAATGATGAGAAAAATTCACCCCAAAGTCTTGGGCACACACAGCCCAAGACTAAAGCTAGACCAAGGAAAGAGAGAGCCCACGTGTGCCATCCAACACCAAGAACACTGAGAAGTAAGCAGCAGTGCTCTACTGCAGGGAGAGGGGTGAGTGCGTGAAGACAGACTCTTGTGTGGTGCGGATGTAAGAGGTGGCTGAAACTTTAAAGTAGAGCACAAATGTTGGACACACCCTCAGCACTCCACTCCTCTCCCCGCGCAAGTCATCCCTGGAGTAATTCGGAACCAGTGGTGCGGAGAATATAGCTATACTCAGTTCTAGATTAGGTTGATTTGATCCTCAACAATAACTGCCAATTCCAGTTGGAAATATTTTTTGCTTCAGTTTCTCTTGATCTACACAAGATATTTGACTAAGTAAAATACTATCAGACACTCCATGTCACAAATATACAATTTCAAAAAAACAAAAAACAAAAAAACAAACTCCTCAGGACACACAGAAAGGAACAGAACTGAATCAGAGATCACCAGATGTTGGAACTGTTTAATGGGGAATTTAAAATAAGGGATGAATAGGTTAAAGGCTCTATTTTAAAGGATGGAAAATATATATAAAAAGGTGGGGAATATCAACAGAGAGATGGAAACTAAGAAAGAGTCAAATGAAGATTCTATTTTCAACAACTTAAATGAAATGAACAATTTTTTTGAAAGACACAAAATCTCACTCAAGAAATGGATAACCTGAATAGTCCTATATCTTTTAAAGAAACTGAATTCCTTGTAAAAAGCTATCTGACATATTCAGATCCAGATGGCTTCACTGACAAATCCTACGAAATATGTAAATAAGAAATAATACCAATTCTACATACTCTTTAAGAGTATGTAGGAGAAAGGAACATTTGCAACTCATTTTATAATGACAGAGTGGTTTCATTAAGTGTCAAGTCTTTTAGGCAAACATTCATGAGCCTTTATTTGGAGAATTAAAAATGTCTTAACTATAGTAAAACAAGGAGGGAAATATAGTCATTTTAACAAGTATTATTGTAGACTTTTTATTATAAATCTCAGGGGTTGGTTTTACCAAACGCCATAAAGTCAATGCCATGTATTGAGAATAAGGAAAGAACATATGCAGTTAATGGTTTGAAACAACATGATCTTTTTAAGCCAGTGGAGATAGCTGATTAAAGAAATACACTAAGGCTCCTGGATGATGTTGAAGACCCTGTGTAATTGGGTGATCATAAATCAATAATGCCTTGTTTTTCTTTCTTATTTTCATTGTCTTTCAGATATTTTGTTTTTGCATTTATCCTCACCTGTTGGCATGCCAATGTGGGCAAAAATTTCCTCAGTGCAAGCCTAGACACTCTCTCATAAATGAGTTTAATTCAAAACCCAGAATGTTTCATGGAAGAAAGAGCTTGAGCTTAGGGGGTTAGCCTGTTAGCAACTGATTAACCCTAAACAGGATTCTTTCCTTTTTGAGCTTCAATTTCCTCATCCCTAACACAAGAGCAATAATTTCTTCATAAAAGTTATGAGAAATAAAATGTCATATATATATATTTGTGTATACATATTAATAACACAGATGCAGTCATGTGTCACTTAATAGAGATATGTTCTGAGAAATGTGTAATTAGGCAATTTCATCATTGCGAAAACTTCATCAAGTGTACTTACACAATTCTAGACGGTATAGCCTACTACACGCTCTTATTTTTTTAGTTTCCTAAAACAGAAGCTTATTGATTTTTATCATTTTTTCTTTTCTAAAATACTCATTCAATGCTATAAATTTCCCTCTAATCACTGTTTTTGCTCCATCACACAGATTTTAATAACTTGTACTTTATTTTTACTTAATTCAAAATATTTTAAAATTTCTTTTGAATTTTTTTGATTCATGTCTTATTAGAGACATGTTACTTAATCTTAAAATATTTAGGGATTTACCAGTTAGCTTTCTATTATTGGTTAATGCTTTAGTTCAATGTGGTCTGAGAGAATGCTTGGTATGATTTCAATTCCTTTAAATTTGTTAAGGTGTGTTTTATGGCTCCAAATGTGGTCTATCTTGGTGAATGTTCCATGTGACATTGAGAAGAATATGTGTTCTGCTGTTGTTGGAAGAAGTGTTCTATAAATGTCAATTAGATCCAATTGACTAATGGTACTGTTCAGTTCAACCATGTCCTTACTGATTTTCTGCTTGCTGGATATGTTATTTACTGATAGAGAAATGTTAAAGTCTTCAACTGTATTTGTGGATGTGTCTACTTCTCCTTATAATTCTAACAGCTTTTGCCTCATGTCTTTTGACACTCTGTTGTGAGGCATACACATATTAATGATTGTTATGTATTTTTGGACAATTAATCATTTGTCATTATGTAATGTCCCTTTTTTTGTCCCTCATAATCTTTCTCTGAATCTGCTTTGTCTGAAATTAATGTAGCTACTTCAGCTTTGTTTTGAGTAGTGTTAGTTTGGTATATCTTTCCATATCCCTTTATTTTAATCTACCTGTATCTTCATATTTGAAGTGGGTTTTCTGTAGACAACATAGAGTTGAGTCTTTTTTCTTTTTTGGAAATCCACTGTAACAGTCTCTTTTAATTGGTGTATCTAATGCATTTACACTTAAAGTGATTATTGATATAGTTGGATTAATATTTACCATGTATGTTACCATCTTCTACTCATTTTTGTTATTTGTTTCTTTTTTTGACTTCCAGTATTTTCATGGCTTCTTTGGCTTTAATTGAGCATGTTATATAATCCCATTTTCTTTCTTCTTTTACCATATTGAGAATACATCTTTTAAAAAATTTTAGGGGTTTCCCTAGAATTTTCAATATACATTTATAACTTATCTAAGTCCACTTTCAAATAACACTATACTGCTTCATGGGTAGGGCAAATGCCTTACAAGAGAATATTCCCAATTATTCTCTCCTACCCTTTATTGCATTATTGTCACTCATCTAACTTATCCATAAGCTATAATGACCAAATACATTGTTCTGAAGCAAATTTTACTTGTTAGATTATGAATAGAAAAAATTGATTTTATTTTGCCTTCATTATTCTTTCTCTGATGCTCTTTTTTTCTTTACAGAGATCCAAATTTATGACCTATATAATTTTCTCTCTTTTTGAGGAACTTCTAACATTTCTTGCAAGGTAGGTATATTCAATTTCTGTTTGAGGAAATCTTTATTTCTTCTTCACTTTAGAAGGACAGTTTTGCTGTATATAAAATTTTAGCTGGGTAATTTTTTTCTTTGAATATTTTAAGTATTTCACTACACTTTCTTCTTGCCTGTATGGTTTCTTAAGAGAAGTCTTTTACAATTCTTATCCTTTTACTCTACAGGTAGTAGTTTTTATTTCCTTTGACTTCTTCCAAATTTTCTCTTAGTCTTGGATTTTCTGTGGCTTGAATACTATATGTCTGAGTATAGATATTTTTGTATTTACCTTGCTTGGTGTGTACGAGTTTCCTGGATCTGTGGTTTGGTATGTCATTAATTTTGGAAAATTATTAGCCATATTTCTTTAAAATACTTCCTCTGTTCTTTTCTCTTTTTTCTTCTCCTTCTGGTATATCCATTATAGGTGGGCTACATCTTCTGTAACTGTCTCTCATTTCTTGGATATTCTGGTCTATGTTTTTCATTCTTTTATAGCTTTGCTTTTAAGTTTGGGAAGTTGCTATTGACAGTTTCTTCAAGCTCCCTGAGTCTTTCCTTGGTCATGTCCAACCTATTGATGAGCCTATTAAATGCATATTTCATTGTTGTTAGTGTTTTTGATTTATAGCATTCCCTTTTTATTCTTTCTTAGAGTTTCCATCTCTTGGCTTAGTTACTCATCTGTTCTTGCATGTTGTCTACTTTTTCTAGTGGAACCATTATCATATCAATCATAGCTATTTTAAATTACCAGTCTGATCATTCTAAAATCTCTGCCATACCTGAGTCTAGTTCTGATTCTACTTTGATTCTTCAAACCATGTTTTTTGCCTTTTTTTATCTTTTAACTTCTTGTTGAAAGCCAGATGTGATATATCAGGTAAAAGAACTGAGAAAAACAGGACTTTCATTTGAGGTTTTATGTTTATCTGGCTGGGACTTATATGCTACGTATATTGTTTACTGTAGTTGTGTGTGTCAGAGACAAACCAAACATTTTTTCCAATGTTTTTGTTTTTTGTCTCCTTTGTTATCTTTGGGTTTTCTTAGACTCTTTAAATAGGGTCCAAGGCTTGCAGTTCTTTCAGCCGCAATGTCCTGTTATTATACAGGAGTTCTAATGATGGGGTGGTAAGGTGTGGGTGAGGGAAAGCGCTCTATAATCCTATGATTAGTTTTCAGTCTTTCAGTGAGCCTGTGTCCTCTGGCTTTGACCTTCACAAGTGCTTCTCAGGTACTTTCTCCCATAGGTGAGACAGAAAGTCTAGTGTGAGCTGCAGGTGGATGCAATAGTCCCCCTTTGTCGGAGGTTTTGTTTTCCACAGTTTCAGATACCTATAGGTCAACTGTAGTCAGAAAAAGTGTGTGTATAGTATGAAAAGATATTTTGAGAGAGAGAAAAAGAGACCACACTCATATAACTTTGATTACACTATGTTGTTATAATTGTTCTATTATTAGTTATTTTTGTCCATCTCTTACTGTGCATAATTTACAAATTAAATTTTATCATAGGTATGCATGTATAGAAAAAAACAGAGCACATATAGGGTTTGTTACTATCTATGGTTTCAGCCATCCACTGGGGGTTTTGGATAAGGAGGGAATACTGTATTTTCTTTCCCCCAGGTAAGTTAAGCTCTGGTAAAATCCAAGTTAACTAGGCTCTGGCATAACTGTTTCTTTTGAGAACAGTTCTTTGTTAAGAACAGGATGTTCTAGGTATATTTAAAAATGCTTTTTTATCCCCCCTCACTGCTGGAAGCACAAGAGGATTTTTCTTTGACCTTCTCTCTGAGAATCTGGTGGGGCTCCTGGAGGTAAAACTTAGGAAGGCATGAGGACATCCCTAAGAATGTCCTCCCCTCTGGAATTTTTAACTCCCAGACACTCCCAGTCTGGGCCTCCAGCGGTTTGTCAATTACAGCCACAGTGTTCCTGTCAGTGCTCGTTCCACCTGCTGGCTTCTGCTTCCTTCAAGCTCCAGTTCTTGGCATTTGCTTGTCTTGCCACTTTTAGTGGCAATGATTTGCCATGTGCCCTTAATTCCCTGATGGATCTAAGAAGAGTTGTTGATATGTGGTGTTTGGTCTTTTCTCTTTTTTGAGGATGGGAGTGACGATTCAAAGCTCTCTGTATGTTGGAATGGAAATGGGTAGTTCAGAATTGAAGTTTTTGGGCTACAGAAGAACAATAGATTATAATAATCTCATTTTAAGCAGGAGAAAACTGTAATGCTGATTAGATATAACATCTCAAGGTTATGACTTTTGTAAATTCTCACTGGAATTTAATGTGATCAATCCTCTCCCATGGCTGCTGTCCTATCTCTTCCCTTATCTTCCCAGCCAACCTTTACAAAAAAAGTTTTATTCAAAATGGCATGAAGCTGTGTCAATGTAGACACATGTACAATTTATGGGTTAATGAAAGATCTCTATTCGAGTAGATCTCTCAGATTTAAAAATATTAAAATTTAAAATCTGATTTATTTTGATCTCATTTTCTTTTAATATATTCTGAGAATTCTATTATATATGATTTGAAAAAAAATAAACATGTACGTGGAGGCATACTTAAAAATATTTACTGGTGAGAAATGCAAAAGAAAGAATGTAGAGATCACTGTAAATGATTCTTATGTTCCTGCTAAGAGCAAATATCGTTTGAATATGGAATTATCAACTAACCCCTAGGGATTCATGTGGTTACTTTCTCATCTAAATACAGACATCTACAGACATATTATTGGTTAAGATGTGAATTGAATACATGATGTCCATTATCTCTTATACTACCTCAAGGACCTTTTTTTTGTGGTTATTATCATCACATTGATACCTCTTATTTGCAAGTTTTTCTGTGTCTCAATATTTTATAAATGTGTCAATTCCTAGGAGTTTCATTGCATCGATAATAGGATACCATGCCAGGTAGAGGGGGGAGGTAAACAACAATTTAAACACTGTATTGGCTCATTTGAGTATAAATACATTCTTTTATTCTTACTGAACTTCTTTTCTTTATATTACCACTAATATCCCAAATGTGGTCTTGGTTCTATCTGCGATAATTTATTAAATGCTTCTTCAGATTGCATGCATTGAAGCAAAGTTAAAGATTAAGAAAGGAACAAGGCATCTGTACTTCTGATATAAGGATAATAAATGTTTGCGGTAGGTCTTATGCTACAGATTCTCTTATTTATTTTATCTCATGGGACATTAAATTAATATTGCTAAAATGGCTGTTCCTGCATATGAATATAATATCTTAGAATAAAGATCTTAAAATTGATCTTACCCAATATCTTAATTTTCAGGTAATGAGATGAAGTCAATAGAGGTTAAGTGAAGAGCAAGGTTTAATTGCTAGGTAGAAACAGAAGAGAATTTAGGTGTGATGATCAATTTTAAGACTCAACTTGACTGGGCCATGGAGTTCCCAGATATTTGGTCAAATATTATTTGGTTTTTTTTTATGAGGGTGTTTTGGAGGAGATTAATGTTTAAGTCAGTAGGCTGAGTAAAGCAGATCACCCTCCCTGAGTGGGTGGGCCTCATCCAATCAGGTGAAGATCTAAGTAGAGCATAAAGGCTGACCTCCCCTGAAAAAGAGCCCGCTAGCCTCTAGACTACAACTACACCACTGGCTCCTCTAGGGCCCAGCTCACTGACTCAGCCTGAAGATCTTGGGACTTGTGAACTCCCATTATCACATGACCCAATTCCTTATAATAAATCTCTTTATATATACTATTGGTTCTGCTTCTCTGGATAACCTTGACTAATATACCAGGTATTACATTACGTTACAGAAAGGGCTCTTCCTACTTTTCTACTCTGTCCTACTCTTTGAAATTTTGTTACAGGCTATGTGAAAAGTTCCACATACGTTCTTTAGAGTCAGTAAAGCTTTCATAGCCCTGAGAGGACATGTGTCCTAGGGGTCCTATAGCAGGAGTGGGAAGAGGTGGGTAGTGTGACACAGGGGGTAAGATTTTTTGTATCTCTATGATTAGCCTGAAAGAACATGCACAGTCTTTCTTTAGCAAACAAAGCTCTCAATTGCGTCTTGAACCTTCAGACTGCATGTCAGTACTCTAATGATCATATGTTAGTTCATGTTCTTTTACTAGTTTTGGGATGGAAGAATGTAATGAGGAATTTTTCTCAACAAAATGTATATTGATTTATTCTCATAAGTATTAACCACAATTATCATTAGCTTCCAAATTTGAATCCCATATTTTTGAATATGTTTTATTTATAATGTGCATTTTATTTATATAAATATATATATGTATTTATATATGTAACAAATACATACATAATAAATACATATACATGTAATAAAGATTTTGGTAAGCCATTTGTTATTGATTTTCTACATATACTTGAATACATGGGTACAGTAATACTTTCAAGACCTATGTAAGTATACAATAATGTTTAATATAATTCAACTATAGAATTATATATATGAGAGAATATAATATCAATATCACATATATTATAACCTCTTATAACAATGATACTTAACCATTACTACTGATTAACAATTTAATTTTAGATATATTATTCAGTCTTTGTTTTGAAGGACATATGAACACAAGTCCAAATCCATATATTAATAAGCTATGTTGCACTTAAATTTTACTATGTCTTTCTTTGATAGTAATTTTCAAATAGAAACTATTATAATACTGACAAGTCTATTCATCTCAATAAAATAAATCAAAGTTCATTTCTTAAAGACAATGATCTTGGGATAAAATGTTGTTAAATACTTTATGATTTATTTCACAAGCAGCTATGAAAGGAATAGTAGAGAGGTTGTCAGATTACCCTATTGCTATTTCATGATGTTGGGTAAAGAGTATTCTACTTGTCTCCACATTAGAAATTCTCTAGTCCAAGCTTCATTTAATAATGCAGGAATTAAAGTTAACTCGAGCATATTTTTACCCTCATTTGTAGTCAAATTGTCGTTATAAAGACTGAGGTAGAGAACAGCAATCAAACGTTTAGAAGCAGAGTTCTGTGATAATACATCATCACATAATAATAATAATACGGAGTTGGAGTTGATAATACATTAAGTCAAGAAATTAGACAGGTTTGTGAGATATAAAGTCTACCCGTTTTTGTATTAACAGGTAAATTAGAAAACTTAGTTTTTTCTTCATATTTAATTAGTAGTACTTGATTAATATACTATTACATTGCACAGCTAACCAAGTGGTCTGAATAAGAGTATTTGTGAATAAATGTCAAATAAGCATCTGAAGATGAGGGCGAAAAGGAGGGGGAGTGACGTTTAAGAGCTAAGTCTGGTGAGGCAGCAATTTACTCTTCAGCAGGCCAGATTTTTGTTCAGGTTTAAGAGCCAGTTCAAACTGTTATTAAAAAAAAAGAACGAGCTATGGTTACTATAGCAACTGACAGACCACATGGCATTGACATTTTCCCTCCTTAGAAGAAAGCCCATTTTTAAAGCCACTGTCACACGAAAAAAAAAAAATGCTTTCTGATAAAGTTACTCAACTTTTAAACTGCTTCCCCAAGGACAAAAACAAAAAAATTGACTTTTAATGGATACATATTTTTGAAATTATGAGGGAATCAAACAAAAATTTTAGAATTTTACATTATTATATATAAAACAATCTGAGCTTTTCTAAGTGTCATATCTATCATTATGTGGCCTCTCATGAAATGCCATAATTTACTAGATGTTATTTATGTTTATGTCAGGGAAGAGTGTTTCTTAATAAAGTAATCAAACTCTGGCCCATATCCTTCAACAGATGACTGACTGATTTACTTGAAAGTCTTCAAATTCTATGACATTTAATTCTGCCTTGAAGACTTATTTATTTTCTTTCTCAGACACCTTCATGTTATGATCATTGGGCGTCTCGTTATTGGCCAAGTGTCTCATTTATCAAAAGCTTGCTCAAGAAAATACCGCCAGTTTTCAATTTGACTTGATAGAAGGATATCAATAATTCAGAATTGTGGATAACACCCCAAATTATTTATGTAACACTTTTTTTTTTTTTTTTTGAGACAGAGTCTCACTGTGTTGCCCGGGCTAGAGTACTGTGGCGTCATCCTAGCTCACAGCAACCTCAAACTCCTGGGCTCAAGCAATCCTCCTGCCTCAGTCTCCCGAGCAGCTGGGACTACAGGCATGTGCCACCGTGCCCGGCTAATTTTTTCTATACATATTTAGTTGTCCGATTAATTTCTTTCTATTTTTAGTAGAGATGGAGTCTCGCTCTTGCTCAGGCTGATCTTGAACTCCTGAGCTCAAACAATCCGCCCGCCTCGGCCTCCCAAAGTGCTAGGATTACAGGCATGAGCCACCGCGCCCGGCCTGTGTAACTCTTGTATTGACTTCCATTGCTCCAAAAATATTTTTCAAAATATTATGGCAATCATGGAAAATACTGGAAGAGACTGTTAGTGAAAAGAAGAGAAGATGACCAAGGACCTTCAATGATAAGGTGGTCAAAGATAAGCAGAGAAGCCATCAAAGGTAAATGAGTTGGAACAACCAGTGAGATGGGAGAAAAACAACAACAATGGTGTCCTGGAATCCAAGTAAAGAATGTTGATCAAAAGGGAAAGAGTGGTCAACTGTGTTTGATGCTGCTGAAAAGGACTGATCATTGTCCATTGGCATCAGCAACAGAGAAGTCAACAGCTGTTGTGCAGTGTGGAGGATAAAATCATGACTGTATTAGTTTAAGAGAGAATGAGAGAGAGAGAATTAAGAGAACTTGTATAGACAGCTGCAAGCTTTTCTGAAAACGGGATTAAAATGATGGGGCAGAGCTAGTTGATTCAAGAGAGGGCTTTATTTTAAGATGAGAGACATAAAAGCCTATGTTTATGCCATAGGAAATGATTGAAGAGATAAGACCTAGCTACAAATGGAGTGATTGGTTTCAGAGAGGTAATGATAAATGCATCTACGATAAAGATACTTCTAGATTTCTTCTTTAGAAACCTATCAGAGAAAGTAAAACGTAAGTTTTTTTATTTTCAGAAGGATTTTAAAAACTGAAACTCATGCACATTATTCTTCCTTTGGTTTCCTGCTGAGATTATATTAAAACTATTTTGAACAGAGCCCTTTTACTATAGGGCACATCACTATATTAATTCTAAGGAAATGGGCAAGAGGCCCTAACAGCTGTCCTCCTTCCTAACTCCAATCTTTGCTCAGTAGGATATTCTATTGTTTTTTTTTTTTTTTTCCTATAGTGCAATGCTAAAGAGACTGGTGGTGATTTTAGAAAAGGTAATAGCATCTGGAGGTGTCAGTGTTCTTCATAGCAATTTATATTGAAAGGGAATATATACGGAGATTTGAACTTACTCAAACTTCAGGGGATCCAAGGTTAGAATTAAGCACAATTCTGTTCAGTGGGAAGGTCTGGGTAATGAGAGAACAACAATTTAGTTTTCGACTTCAATAAAAGTCTTCAAAAAACTTTAAAAAGCAGGGTCAGGTAAGCTTTTTAACCTCAAAGAGTTAATCCAAAGTAACTCTTAAACTCTTCAGTTTAGCTAGATGGGAAAAACTGGCCCAGGTCCTTACGTAAAGAAATAATGGACCATAAGAGATCAAGAAAAAAGCATTCAAGTTCTAAGGAATAGACAACTGATTACAAAATAAGAAAAAAATTCAGTAAAAAAGATGTGAAATGGCTACCTTTGTAACATTTACTAAGAACTTCGTAGAATAAAAGCTTTCTAAAAAAAATTGAAGTGATTTACATAGTACACATCAAATTTATTTCCGATTCCAAGGAAAGGTTCTGAAAAAAAATTTGAAAACCCCAAAATGAAAGTGCCCTGCTGCAAGGATAGTCCCCCAGAGTACATGTGTCACTAACATGGTCCCTGGATTGACCTGGCAGCTCCTGTAGCCACAGGATTCTGAACTGTTGGGCAGATATATAGCAAAGTGCTAATGTTTTTCAGTCCTAGCAATAGTGCTTTTCTAGGTTAAATGTCAAGCAATTATGTATGTTTGATGGATAAGTCATTTCTGAGGTAAGATAAACAATGTGTAAAAACATAAGATAGTTATTATTCACAATTGGCAAATGACGACTATTTCAAAGGGAAAGTGTAGGGGAAGTAGTGGTATTGATTTTGAATAACAGTCTCAAAGAGAACAGATGACATGGAAATGTGCAAAAGATATCATATGGGACAGATGAGAGGAGAATGGATAAAAGTGGAAATGAGAATAGGGAATGTTGATCCAAAAATTGCATTTGAAGTCTCTGTAAATAGCAAGGCTGCTGTCTTACATGCCCTGCAATAGAGAGATGTAATATCTAATTCGCTATTCAATGTGTCTTCAGTTCACCCAGTAACGTTATCAGTAATTACAAGGAGAAAGAATCGCTCACATTATGAAAATCCAGGCTCTGGCAAAAAGGCCTCTGTTAGGATCCAACCTGGATCATCCTGATGAAGGCTCTATGCCAGAGCAGGAAGGGCTTTTGTATTTTGAATCAGTGCCTTCTTCTGTTGCCTCCTATGTGATGGACAGTGTTCTACCTAATTGCAAATTCACCAATGTGGCCCAAGAATTAGGAAGAATATCACATTTCTGTTGGATAATCTCTCCCCATGTCTGTGGACATTTTTTTTAAAGTATCACTCACATAGATTCTCATTGCCACTAATTTATTCATTTAATTTCATCAGATATTATGAGTCAAAAATTTCGCAGCTCAAGCTGTTTACTGAAATGTAGATAATTTGCCACTTTTTAAAGGATAGGTATTCTTTTTAGTGCCTGGTGATAGATGAAAAGTAATTCAATAGTAAGTATAAGTCAACAGATCTGCAGGCCCTAGTGGGTTTCCTATTATCTTTTGCTTTTCCTGTGTGACAAAAACCTCAGAGAAAGAATGGAAGTTATTTCATTGAGTTTCAGAATCGTGAAAATGCCACTTCTAGAAACATTTCCCAAGCTCATTTTTGCTGCCTTTTCTCTCCCCTCAATGGGCCTCCAATACTATACATACATACCAGACCACAAAACTCTTCTGAAGTCTGTACAGTAATAGTCAGATATTCCAGACTAAGAGAAGTACTCGTGAAAAAGACAATATGTTATTCACTTTTGTGTCACTAGCTTCTAGATTAGTATCTGTGTTGTAGGAGGTACCCCCCAAACTAACTTCACAAACAAAAATGACAACAATAAACTCAAACAAAAATAAAAACAAAAAAACTAATAATGTATTGAATAAATTAATGGAAATATGGAAGAAGAGGGACTAGAACCAACTCAGGAAGTGAGGAGAAAGGCTTTCTTGAGAAAGTGAAGCTTGAACTGAGATCTGAAGCAAAGCAGGAATTAATTGGGTGAAGAAAAGAGAGAAGAGAAAATAAATATTTTCTGACCATTAACTGAGACCCACAAATCCTATTGACAATCTCAGAGTTTAAGACAGAGCCAATCATCACAGTAGAATGAACTGGGTCATGGTGCATCCATATTAACCTATGGATGCATCTGCAGGTCTCCAACCCTCTATTCACTTGTATTGGATCTCTCTTCTAGCAACAGTGCTTTTGACTCAAGTTCCTATACAGATATACATCTTTCTTCTGTCCTTCTTGATAAGCCCAGTTGTAACACCATGCCTCTATTTGTATTACCATCCTGTTCCATTAAAATGTCTACAGCAATCTGAATTTGACTCGCTTTTGGTTTTGCCATTTTCCTCATCTGTATGGTACGTTCCTGTGGATGGATTCTGCTATCTGCAGACAGAACTGCAGATACAGTTAGGTACCTACTTATCCATACTTTCTCATTTTTAGCCATATAACCCCAGATTCTCCATCACTCTTCTCTGGTGTTACAACCACACTCTTTCCTGTATTTCCTGGTGAATGACTCTTTTGCTTGAACAAAGTTCGGAAGTTCAAAGTTCTTCCTTGAAGGCTCGACCTGGCTTATCTAAGGGGACTTAAGCTATTTGATAGGCTATGGATCCCGAATGCGTATTGTGTGTCCATGGGTCAGTCAAGAGTATGCAGGAGCACCTTATCTCCCTTTCACTCCTGCCAGGAATAAGCTGCCATCGTTTTGAATAGTTGCCCTACGTGATATTCATTACCACGAACCTTTAGGGTAGCCATCTGTATCCACTTTGGAGTACTGGGAGGATGAGAGTTTTGCTAAAATGGCACCCTCATGTGGAAATATGATCCCACCAATAAAGAATAAATGAGGTAAGGAGAAGAGATCGGTGTGTTGCCCTAACTAGGGAAAATTAAATTCCCAACTTTATATATAGCAAAGATATATACCTACCTTCAGAGAATTTAGAGTCTAGAGAAAGAGCTATAGATCAAATAATTTTATCACACATATGGTATTTTAATATGTAATTATGGCTATGGATAGACTCTGAGAGGTAAAGAATGCTGTGTGAGAGAACAGAAAAGGATTGACAGAAAGTAAAGAAAGACTTTCTTGAGAAAATGAAGCTGTATTGAGATCTGAAGGAAAGTGGAAATTAACTAGGCGAAAGAAAGAGAGAACAGCCTTCAAAGGATAGAAGACAACAAACAGCATGTAGTAAGGCCCTTTGACAGCATTGAACATTACCATCAAAGGCTGTAATTCCTGGAGAACAAAGTGTCAAATGAAATGTAGTGCAAAATAAAGCTACAGCATACATAGAAATACCCATGCAGGACCTAGTTGGCCCTGTTTACAAACTTTGCCTTAATCTTAGGATCAGTGGGATGACATTAAAGGGATTTAAGCATGTGATTCCCCTTTTGGAAAGATGACTTTGGCTGCTGTCTTTACAATGTATTAAGACTTCCATATGTGCCAACATAGTGGACTAGATATCTTAAATATCCTCCAAAGCATATATTAAACTAAAACATAGCCAAACTTACAGAAAAAAAAACACAAACCCCAGGTTTAAAAAAAAAAGAATGACAAGGGGAACCAAAAATCAGTGTGGCAAACTCATACTGATGATGTTCCTTCCTGGAGAGATCTGTGGTTCTGTGTAACCTATAGGCTGGATTTCAATGACTTTTTAGGAAACAGGACAGGAGATAAAGTCTCATGTCTTTGCAAGGAGTGGATTTCAAAATGGTACTTTATATAAAGGAAAGTTACTGGAAAAACAATATCATGCTAAAAGAGTATCATAGTTGAAAAAAAAAATTAGCTTATTAGTAAAGGAGACTAGATCAATTATTTGTCTACCATAGGCCCTGGGAGGGTATAAACATTGCTTCTGTAAGCATATACAAATGTAGGCCAGCCATACCTACTGTGAGTTTGTGGTTCAATTTTATACTATTTGAATGGAACAGGATATTTTGTACATGTAAGTGCACTTATAATGATCACTTATTTGTAGCACATTATACAAATGGAGGAAACAATTCCAAATTCTTTCTATAGATACCTACCTCCCTGGAGTCTTCACAATATTTAACAGAAAAAAAAAAAATTCTGCTAAGCTCAAATATCAAATTAAAAAAAAAAATACAAGAAAACTAGCCATCTTGATTATAAGTTAACATAAAAAAAATGAAAAGCAGAATTGGACTTCCAAAGTGTCTTGGGCAACACACACACACACAGACACACACAAACACACACACAGACACACACACATACACGGAAAGTAAAAAATTATTTTTAAATATTGTAATAAAAAAATAGTATACTTAATGCAAAAGCAAGGCACAAAGCATATTATCTTTTAAAATACAACATTTTTTAAAGAGTTGAAATTATCAATATCATTACAAGAGTTCAGGAAATATTAAGATATTAAATATTCACAAAATTTAAAAATAGAAAAAATTAATCAGGCATATGATATCCAAAAAAGAGCTAATATTATACAAATATCAATAATTTTGATTTTTTAAAGGAAAGAATTATGAGAGACAACTTGTGTTCAATTTCTTACCAAAGTTTCAAAATGTGCAATCAGAATATGATATCATTACACAAAGAAATTGATAAATCTTGCATGATGTGTGGAGATTTTAACAACTCCCAGAGCAATTGATAGATAATGAAGACAAATAATTGGTCTGCATACGAATTATTTGAAGAACACAAGTAAAAAAATAACCTATGGGTTTGTTCAATTCTTGAAGTCAACAGCTAGAGACATAGGATGAGCACCCCTAATACAAAAATCCAAAATCCAAAATACTCCAAAATTCAAAATTCTTTGAGTACCAACACGATTCAACAAGTAAAAAATTACACTCCTGACTTCCTATGATGGGTTGCAATGCAGTCAAAACTTTGCTTCATGTACGAAATTATTAAAAATATTAAGTAACCTTCAGGCAAGGTGTATATGAAACATAAATGAATTTCATGTTTAGACTTGGGTCTCATCCCAACATATCCCATTATACATATGCAAGTATTCTAAAACCCAATAAAAATTTGAAATCCGAAACACTTCTTTTCCCAAGCACTTCAGATAAGGAATATTCAACCTTTAATGCATTCTTTTTAAGCATATATAGATTATTTGAGAAAATGGAATGTGTAGTGAGCAGTAAATCAATTCTCAACAACATTCAAAGACTTAATATTACATAGAACTTATTTCACAAAATTATCAATCATTAAAGAAATCCCCCAAATTGATAAGATTGAAAATACAATTAATTTTTAATAACTCATGGTTCACAGAAGAAATTAAAAAGTAACTAGCAAATAAACAAATAATGAAAAACTTCATATCAAATTATTCTGAATTTAGATTTTTTACCCTTTAGCTAAACAAACCTCCCCCTAGAATCAAATGGTTAAGTTGTATGAAAGTAAATATACATACATATGCCTTAGAAACTTACCAAGGCAGCACATTTTGAGAGTTCAAGATTATGAAAAGGAAGGAGACTCATTGAAGGAGGCCCAACATTCCAGGCTACTTTTCCCCTTTAGGTATTTTCTGATTTGTAAGCAGAGTATAAGGAGATACTAAGTAGCTCTTATGTGGAAGCATTTCTCATTTCCTCTCACTAATTCCTGCTTCATCTTATAAAAGCTGTATTTCAGGCAAAAATGGCTGAGAGACCAGAAGCTCCCTTCCTTCTCCCAGGCTACACTCATAAGGTGAAGCTCTACCCCAGGTGTGGAAGGCAGAGAACATTGGGCCCCAGTTACCTTTGCCCCAGCTTACTTATAGAATGAAGGTCCCATTGCATGAGCAGTAAACCAACAAGATAAGAGGCAACCACCTTGACCAGCACCCTGTTTGTAAAGCAGGGATGTCATTCTGAGAGAATGTTTCTATCCCCCAACTACAGAGAAGTGGTGCAGATATTTTATTCAGAGAGAGAAGGGCAGATTATAAGAATAGAGAGCTCTGAAGCAATGTCCAAAGAAATTAACTTTCTTTGGAAATGAGTGAACAAGTTCAAGCCTAACAGAATTGTTGAAAACAATGGGCATTTTGATGGTAAGCAAGAAGTATGTGTGTGTACCTGTATATATGGTCCTGGTAAATTTCTAAGAAATATATGTGTATGTATCTATACACATATATATGTATACATATATATACACACACACATTTTAAATACATATATTTACTTTTTTACAGCTTAACTATTTGATTCTAGTGGGAGGTTTGCTATAGCTAAAAGGTGAAAAAGCTAAATTTGATGGTAAGCTTAAGAGAAGGCTGGTAGCTCCATCAGATAAATGAACTCAATCATAGAGCAGCTAGATGTTTACCAGAGAGAACCAGGGAAAGAAAACTAACAAGAGTCCTGCTGGGGCACAAACAAGACTAAAAAACTAGTCTCAAAGACTATCCCTGCAAAGAGTTACATATGCGGTATTATGAAAACAGAAATGCTAAGGATACCTTCCAGGTGTGAAGCCTATGGAGGTGATTGGAAGGTAATATCCTGTACTAAAAGGGACACAGATATCACAGTGGAGAAAGACAAAAATATATATCTAGCAGATACAAAGCTAGACATAGATAGAGGAACACAGAGACATATGCGGATACAGACATAAATGTATTTCATCAACTAAAGCTCTTGGGTCAGTCTTCTTCACACTAAATACGATCCTATAAAAGAAACCATCGAAATTCTAGAAATCGCTCTGAGATTTATTTAAATTTCAGATTTATTTAAATTTATTTAAATTATTTAATTTCAATAATAATATGTGATCATCCAGGTGATCCAGCAAAATCTCTGCCCTAATGAGCATTTGAAGACATATAATGAGTATTGCTTCAAAAGTGTTTAATCAATAACATGGGAAGTATTTGTGTGTATATATCTGATTTGTAAGGTCTCTAAATAGTTTTCCCCTTACAAAAATATCTTTCCCAGCACTAAGCATGATGCTGAAAATTTCACCTCTAGAGATTATTTCCTTTTGGAAAAGCTCCTGAAATTTTCTTTTAAAAGTTTTCCTTTTAAGATGCAGAGGTAGAACAACCCCTAAATGTGGCGATTCCTTATTCACAGGAAAATCTCAAAAGTTGACATTCAAGAGTAAGGTCACAGAGGAATGCTCTTCACTGAGAAAGGATTGAGAATATAAAGGCCAGGAGAAAAAGGAAGAGCATAGATTTAAGACAGAAGAACAGATAAAGAGCAAGGTCTTTTTCTTCCACAATTTTTCTGAAGGGAGAATAGGCTTGGCAATTTTACCAGCTTATGTGGCTAAAAATATTTCACATTGCTAGCTTAAATATACAAATTGATTCTAACAGCATGAGAGATACTATTCCTTAAAAAAAATTACTTAGTACTGTAAAAAATATTGGATAAAGAGCTTTTTGGAAATCTGTTTCAAATGATATATACACACTTAGAAAATTATCCATGGAACCAATACAATTGCGAACAACTGTGCTGCTTTTAAACAAAAAAAAAAAAAAAATGAGTTCAGAATCTGTTATGTAGGTCAGATTTCGATATTAATTGGTTTCAAAGGGGTTTGTGCTTAAAAATAGAATCCATCCTTTATAGAAAATAAAGATATTTGTTCTGTTTACATGTAAACTAGGACAGTCAGTTTTCTTTATTGTGGATATGAAAACTGGGCTATGCAAGGCTACTTAAGAGAAGAGATTCCCAAGTCTTCCTTTTCTTTTTATTTCTTTTCATTTTTATTAACCTCATGAAAAGAAAAATTCCATAGCCACAGGTGAGCAACAAAATAGCCATAAAGGAAGGTGTTTTGATATAGGTATTCCCTCAATAATAATTTTTGTCTTTTGAAATGTATCTCAGTGTGAAAATCTTTAGTCACTGAAGTTTCACTGCTGAGGAAAAAAAACAAAAAAGAAACTCAAGGAAGCTCAGTTTCCTTCATTCCCACATAAAGACAACTAAAAGTTAGTTGGTCAAATAAACATTAATTAGATATACATAAATGAACCACTTTCATCGTGAGACGCTTATTACTTCGGTCAAAAGTTGTGCAGTGTGGCTATCATTTAATTAGACTCCAGTTTCACAGTATTTCTTCCACTTCCACAAAAGACTATATGTATATAAAATACTTACGTATAACTCTTGTCGTTTATCCAGGCTTTTCTAAGAAAACACAAAATATTTGCAGGAAAACCTTTCTACGATGATTTTTTTTTTTTTGGCAGGTTAATCTCCACTTCAAAGTCCCAATAATATTAATGTCTGATCCCTGAGAACAAGTCATTTAAGATGGAAATGGAAGCAGCTTGGGTATGCTTTAGTGGGAACAACTGGATTTAAATTAAAAACTCACTTTAGTCGAGGACAGGGTGAAAATTCGCAAAGCAGGCAACCCCTTACACAGCCAGACCTAAGTACAGACATATCTAAGGGTACAAACTTGGAAGTCCTGACCTCCTCCAGCCCTGTGCTCGGTGGCCTGTGGTCACAGCAGCACCACTACCTCTTCCTTATTAGGTCTCCTCTGTATGGCAAAGGAAAACCCAGGAGCTACCTTTTCTAGAATCCTTTTCCTGGGATAGAGTTTGCCAGTGAGAGGAAATTGCTTAACACTTGGAAGATGGAAAGGAAGCAGAAACCGTAATTCTCAGGACGCTGCTGCAGCCAGACGTGGGCAGAATGAGATTCTTGACAGCTTGACCATAAGCTCTTGGCAACCACTTGTTTAACTGCTGCAAACTGAGAAGGCTAGTGAGAGCTTCTCGGGTTTTTTATCTTTTAGAGAAGTGTAACAATGTGCCAGCATGCTTTTGAGAACTGCTTCCTTGTTTGTGGTTGAAATCTCGCTTGTTGGATCCTCTGACCATCAGCACTAGTTTCTGTAACCTTCAGAGGCAGCTTCCTTGACTTCTGCCTCTTTCAAAAATCATTTAAAGGCCCTAATTCTGTGTTTAACGTTTTATACTCAAAATATGTTGAATGCCTTCTCTCTTCCTGATGGAACAGTGACGTTTACAAGCACTAACAAGGATGGATTAAATCTGTCAAGGGCCCTACTCGATTCATGTTAAGGTACAACTACTTCTCAATAGTTACCCACCCCAGGTTGGATATCAGTGCAGACCTAGCAGCAGAGAATGTCTAATATCTCTCAGCTCCAAACATGCCAATTTATATTCTCCTGAGTATCACCAAGATTAAATCCTGAGAACTGCTTTTCTCAGACTTTCAGCGGAATGTAATAATGTGATTTTGAGAGACAGAAAAAACAGGAAAGCCAACTTTTCCTTATCAGAAGTGCTCTCAGTGAGAACAGCGGAGAGTGCCCATAAGTGGCTGAGTGCCCCCGTAGCACTGGTGACAGTTTCAGAAGCATCAATGGCAGTACAAACTTCTTATTTTCTAGTACAGAGCCAGCAGCGTGGGTCCACCAACAGGGCTGTGAGCTGAACAGTGGCAGTGCTACTGCAGGTTCACAAGCTCCAAGGGCTTAGCAGCTTCATGACTTGGGGGTACCAGCTTCCCTTTCTTCTTTGCTCTTCATTCCCCTATTCTCTTTCAGTTCATCCAGTATCTTTGCAGACAACTCTCTGTTCCTAATTACCTCAGTTGAAAACATCTAGACTGGCTTTCCTTGGCCTCAGAAGACATTGGCTGATAGAGTTCACACTCAATTATAATAGAAAGTGTAAACATGAATCCCCAAATTTCAATGGCTATAATTCTCATGGCACAGAAAACAATATTTAGATATTCTTAAGCCTCATCAAAGGATGAAAGGTATAAATATGGACATGAAATATATATATTGCAACTTTACAGTGGTGCTATAATGGCATAATCACATGTATTTTTTTTTAATTATTGCAAAAATCGTGGCCATCTCTTTGTCCAGACAATGACAAACCAAATGCACTGCTTAAGCACTACCTACAGGGAGGACAATCATGGAATATCCCCAATAGAGCTAATATCATTTGTAAGCCAAACCCACGATTTTCTTTCCTTCATCGCATGCTCATAGGGAATTCTGTGTGGCCATAGGTGTGTGCTTCCAGGGAGAAAAGGCAAGGATGCAAGACTAAGCACCATAGAAACCTAAGCCAATTGCTAATGTAAATGGCTTTTGCCATGGACCCCTTTAAGCACAAGTTGGCACATACCATTTCAACTTGATACTGTTTTGCTGTTGCACACACACACTCAACTTTACGGCTTGGAGGATTAGATAATACACAGTTTATGACAAGCAGTTCAGGCCATATAAACATTTGATATAGCAGAATAATGAACCCTGCCACTCTCCTCCCACAAAAATACCTACATCCTAATCCACAGATCCCACGAATATGTTGTTATATGACAAAGAAGAATTAAGTTTTTGGATGGAATTCAGGTTATCAATCAGCTGATCTTTATAAAGGAAGGTTATCCTGCATTATTTAAGTAGATTAAATGTAATCACGATGGTCCTAAAAGTAGAAGAAAGAGATGTGACTAAGCAAGAATGATCAGAGAGATGCATGACCACCAGCTAAGGAATGTGGGCAGCCTCTACAAGACACAAAAGGTGGGAAAGAGATTCTTCCCTGGAGCCTCTGGAAAGGAACACATCCCTGATGACACTTTGATTTTAGGTCAAAGAGTCCCATTTCTGACATCTGACCTCCAGAACTATAAGATAATAAATTCGTGTTGTTCTAATTTTATAGTAATTTGTTATGACAGAAATAGATAACTCATAGAATTTTATTCTGTGGTCAAGCATTAAGTGTCTCCTAGGGCCTTGTTGCAAGCCAGAAGCTGTTTCTTGAAATGAGAATAATTACCTTTAGATGAATCATGAAGCTGTCCATCAGACCTAGAGGTTTCTAGTTTTATAGAAGAAGTAACATTTTAGGAGTCTGCTTATCTATGTTATTATTAGGGATGTGATCAGCTAGCATGGCAAAAGATTTCTGAAGATGGAAACATTTCGATAGGCAGTTCAATCCCACGACTTATCACAGGAATCACACCCACGTTATTTCTGATGATTAACATCTGGTCTTTACTGTACTAGGATGCTACCAGTCCTGTTGAAATCAAGAAGCTTGTGTCAATGACATCACCTCTGACATTATCCACGGCATGCAGGGGAAAACCATGAAGAATTTATTAAGGATGCTAGTGATCTCTTCACTAAGCCATTTATCAATCTATTGATGCTTTAGTGAAGAGTGTCCTTAATACCCTCTAATAAAGAATGCAGGGCAAACGAGAAAAGTCCATTCCAAGATTTTTATCCCCCTAAAACTATGGAGTCCTTCTTTTACACCAGATAAGAAAAGTTTTTGCTTCTAAACTTCATTAAATATAGACTACAGTTGAGTTCAGGTTTCAGTCAACCAACTCTGCAAACTATTAATTAAGCTAAGTTCTGGCACCTTGAGACAACATATTAGATTTCTGATAAATACCTTGACAACCTTGGCATATTATTCTACCCATTCTTGCCTAATACTCTTACAATCTATTATCATACATATTTCTCAGTTTTTTGATAATATAAATTAGCAAATCTTGCAATTATTTTGATGAATAAGCTATCTCCTCCTGGTTAGACTTTGCACTAGTCTCAATGGAGGATGCTTGGATCTTACTCTCAATGGCTCTAGAGGCAATGAAGGTAATGCAGGTGGCTCTTGAGGTGACAAGGCATCTCCTGCAATGCAGTTAAGTCAGGGAGGTCACAACAAAATCCTCAAATAATAGAAGTCTTTCTTCTCAATCAGGGGAGGAGAAGTTACTTTAGCTGGTAAGGGATGTCAGAGAGATTTGGGGATGAAAGTGCACTTAAGAAGCTACTGACTGCTAAATTTTTGTAGTCATCACTTTTATCATGATAGTAAAATCAGGTGGCTAATTTATTTCTCAGAACTCTAACTATCCTTCATCTCAAGAAAACATATATGATAATTTATATAACTGTGATGCCAATGCATACCACTAATACAGGCATCCCATTTTCCCATTGGCAAAGATGTCATCACTGGATAAAGCAACCTAATTCCAGAACCCCACGTCTGAAGGTCTGTCTTGCAGGACCTCTTATGGCACAAATCACTGTATATGGCCAGGAAATAAAAGTACAAGTGGTATTTGAATGAATATATTTAATGCACAAAATTAGTTTCAGTCCCTTATACAGGAGCTTATGATGTCCTGCATTAGAGTATTGGCAATGGAAAGATGAAAAAGTAAAATATTTTGGAAATTTCATAAAAGTTCCAATATGAGAGAAAGGCATGTTGAGAAAGAGTGAAGAATTGCCAATAATGACCAAGTCTCTGGGTTAAGAAGTTGGTATATTAGAATAGTTCAGATTTCTATATCAGGTAATCAGGAGTATAGAAAGCCAATCATCTTTGGGAATAGAAGAGATGATGGGGACATCCAAACACAAGTATCTGAGAAAAAGGTAGAACATCTTCCATAGTACTGAAGGGAAACATCTGGAAAGGACAAATAAATGGATAAATAATTTAATCAATACCCATATAGTTCCCTGACAGACTCACAAATTATACCATAAAAGAAATATGGTGGTTTTCTAAAATTTAAGCTATAGGCTGGACATGATGGCTCACGCCTGTAATCCCAGCACTCTCAAAGGCCAAGGTGAAATGATCACTTGAGGCCAGGAATTCAAGACCAGACTGGGCAATGTAGCAAGACTGCATCTCTGGTGACACATGCCTGTTGTCCTAGCCACTCAGAAGGCTGAGATGGGAGGATTGCTTGAACCCAGGAGTTCGAGGCTGCAGTAAGTTGTGATCACATCATTGCCCTCCAACCTGGGAGAAAGAACAAGATCTCATCTCTTTAAAAGATAAAATAAGTAAAAGTAAAATGAAATCCAAACTATAATATCAATTAATATCCCAGAGAAGAGATATGCAGTCTCCAAGAAAAGTTTGACTATTAAGCCTTACCACTCGTTTAATTCCATCAGTCATTATTATTACACAGGGTGTCCCAAAAGTCTCCATACAAAGGAAAAATTTTGTAAGATTTTTGTAAGAATATTTTATAAATAAAGGTGGTACATTTAGCTACAATTTTCCATTTTCCCTATGTCACATTAGTACTGTATGCCAACGACTGCACAACTGGAGCTCCCCCATTTTCCCTATGTATGGTGATTTTGGGGATATCCTATATTATACATTAGAAAAATAATTATCAAACAGAAAAATAATTGGTAAGTGATGAATTGGTAAGGAATAAATGAGAAATCTGTAGGTAAATGCTGATAATATCTATCTAAGCACTGCACAAAGAAGAAAGAATCAGCCCAGGACTTTGAGTGTTTTGATAGGCTTTGTATATCAAGTCTATTTGTGTTATAAGGGTGAGAACTTTACTCATTTTATTTACATAAATTGCTCTCATTGTTCTTGTTTATTTCTAATAAACTATTTTTTTCTTGATTTTTTCATGAATATATGCCTATACCAAAAGAATAATTATGTAAAGATGTATATTATTGTTCATATTTCTAATAGTCACTGTTAAAATATCACCTTAATATTATTCATTATGATTATGGCTAATATGAGCCAGTTATAAGACATAGATCTTATCTCTGTGGGCTGCCAATAAGAGAATTTTGATGTTAAAATAATAATGGACAGATCCTAGACCAGCTAAAGTCATATTTTAGGTAGTCAGTTGAGGGTCAGTCAGCAATCTCTCTGTTGGTGATACTCTGACCTCACCATAAGTAATTCCTTCAAAAGTTAATAGAGAAAAATTGAAATAGAAGATTAAAGTTTTCCCTTAATATGAATATATTGCAAAAAAAAAAAATGCTAGTGGATGAGAAAACACATGAAGTAACAAATACACCTATTTACCGTAGAGCTACTACTGGCCCGTGCTGGCAATTTTCCACACAGTACTAATTATACTTGCTATGTCAATTAGTTTCCCCATTATTTTTAACAGTTGGTGCCAAAGCAATGCATTATGGAAATTTATTTTAACACAAAACATAAAAGATACTTTTAACAGCATTTTTTTTTCCATCTCTGGGGTCTAGTATATTACATCAAGAGGATATGTCAAATCTGAATTCACCTATGCCACAGAATTTGAAGTTGAACCTCAGTTCACCTTTAAAACATTCTCTCCAACTACATAACTTAAAACCTGGCAATGGTTTATCAAGCATCCTTGGCTCCATCCTCCTGCCTACACTAGAAAAAAACTACTTTACAAAGAGAAGTCAGGTTGACCTAGTAAATGTTACCTGCCAATTGCTGGGCATTTAGAAAAGAAGAACAAGGAAGTCACAGAAAATGACCCAGGCACATGCCCTTTGCCTGTCAAACAAGGAGAGACAAGTATTAAAAATAAAACATACATCATGTAAGGTTAAGAACTCCTGCTATGCTAAGAGCTTTTGAAGCTGGAAAACACCAGAGGCTTGCCTATATCTGGGATGAAAATGAACATTGTGACCCAACATCATTAGTGCCACAGTCAACTGATGACCAGAGATCCCATAGGTTCTTGCAAGCAGCTTAACTGGGGTTAGAAGGGCAAAACAAGGGCATAGAAAATGACACTCACTCCATTTAAACATCATTTAATTCTCCAAAGACTTTTTTAATAGGTTCTTAGAATCAACATCCTTGAACACTCTGACTGAATGTTGCTATTTTGGGAAATAAAATTGCTGTTATTGCTCTTTTCTGTGTGAATTCAGGGGCCAAAAAACAAGTGAGGTGCCTTTTGGTTCTTTTACTCTAATCTAAAATCAAAGCATGGATGAAGTTGGTGAAACAGATCTAATATCTTTTATGTTAATGTGATCCAAGATATGCTAACATCCACTTTATATTATAATAATCTAGTATGGTATATCTATTTCTACTCTACTAAATGGACTCAATTTTAGACTGACCTCTAAAAACATCTCCATTATCACTACCTCAGTTCTTCCTCTTATTCAGAGCATGTTGGAAAGTTACATAAAAGTACATGAGCAGCTAAGCTCATGAGCAAAAAATTCTGGCAAATCCAACTATCCCCATTTCTTTATCTATCTGCCCATAAAATGTCACCATCATGGCCTGTGTTATAAACCCTAAGTAGCAGAATCTGAGATAAACTATACTTAGGCACAAAGCAGTATGCGTTTAGCTCTTTGTCACCTAGAACAGAGAAATGCTTTGAGAATCTTGAACTTGAGGAGTGTACATTTTACTTGTCATGAGGGTCTAATAAAGAAAAATATGATAAACTGTAATTGAATAAATGAAAAGAAGCCCAATTTTCAGCTCAAACCACATGTTTTTTCTAATTCAACTCTCTCCTTAACTGAGGTGTTGTTGGTGATTACAGCTTTC
This sequence comes from Avahi laniger, assembly GCA_963575035.1. NCBI lineage: Eukaryota > Metazoa > Chordata > Mammalia > Primates > Indriidae > Avahi > Avahi laniger. The sequence continues at coordinate 29,179 of CAUYSK010049415.1, forward strand.
CACAAATGTGTACTGTGGCTTCTCTCAGTTAGGTTATGAACTATCTGGACATCTGGGAGGCTCTGTTTTGAGGATTCTTCTACCACCCATGGCTCTGCTTCTTAAACCAACTTGAAAATCACCTCAAGTTTTGTAAGACAATGTCCCTTTTCCTGTTTATGATGATGTGAGCTGATATTTAAAGAAAACACTTTAGGGCTTTTCTTTGCCATATCCAATTTGCCAGCATCAGTTCTCTTGTTCTCAGTTCTCTTGTTCTTTGAAGCAGAGACTTGTTCATTTTTTTCTTGCTCTTGAAATACAAAGGATATTCTGGAAGCATGGCTGAGAGAGAAAGTGAATAGAGTGGAGTTGTGAGAGAGCTGGTGGGGCTTGATTCTAGTCCTTCAGAGACATAGAATTCAACCCCAAACCAGAAGATTGGCAGTGGGAAAGCTAAAGAGACATTTTATGAAAGAGAAATGCAAATAACCAGCATGAAACTGAGATTTATTTATTATAGCTATTAGAAAAGATACAAAACAAAAAATTATACTATTTCACACCCATTTGGTTAGCAAAATGAAAACCTGATTATGTAGTAAAATTAAAGATATACACAATCAGCAATTCACTCTAGGTATATATGTTAATGGTACTTTTGCAAATGTCTACACAGGAGAGTTTTAAGGAGATTCCGTACACATATTTGCAACAGCAAAAGTTTAGTAATAATGTAAATATCTTTCTACTATGAAAAGATGACTAAAATTTGATAGGAAGATAAAATTTATTTTGCATAGCAAGAAAATAGAGTTCACTAACTATAAATGTATCTATCTATACCTATCTCTCTATACATATCTTAGCAAAGACAGATCTGGAAAACATAACATTATGTGAAAAAAACAAGCTATAGAATTATGGGTAGATTATTATATTAATATAAAATTAAATGTATGTAAATTAAAAGGGCACATAAGGCCTCCAGGGTAATGTGGAGGACCTAATACTTGAGAGAAAAGAAAAACAAAATTTCTATTTTACTTATATACTCTGTTTTATAAATGAAAAAAGATCACAAGCCTATACAACTAAGTATTCAGCATTGTCCATTCTGAGAGGTAAGTACAAGGTTATTTGTTACATTATCTTTTGGACTTTTGTACACATAAATTTTTGTTGAAAATAAAACAGAAACTTTTAATTTTATTAGAAGTGCATTAATTTCCTAATGCATTTAAGGAAAATTTTATTTATATAATATTGAATTTTCCAGTCAACTGACATGTCACTCTACCTATTTGGGGAATATGTAGATACTTGAACTGACTATAGAAACCATTTATTCCCAAAGAAGTCAAGAAGAATTAGAAAAAGGAATTTAAAACATGTGACTCAAATATAAATTCAAAAAATATATAATCAAATACATCAGTAAATTTATTAAATATAAATAGACTAGTCTAATTAAGGGGCTACTATTCTTGGATTGGATTAAAAACAGAAGCAATGACAACATAAGCAATCACTATATGTGGTTCATGAAAAACATGTCTTATATATAAAAACAAAGATTCAAATTAAAGAAAAGCAGCAAAGACACAATTGCAAATTATAACTAAAGTCAGTAAGTAAATAAATAAAAAGCCGTTGTAAAGTATGAGGCATAGCTGATACATAGTTGATATCAAAAGCAAGAAAAATTTCTTGAGGAAAGGTGTACGAATGATAAGCTTCCTGACTTCTTCCCGAATCCTTCAATACATAGTGTCAGGGTAGAACCATTGGAAAGGATTAAAGGCAATAATGCTCATAGCTCACAAAGAACCAGAAATATTATAGTATTTAGTCCCACCGGCCAGACTAGAAAATTTCATGTTTCACAGGCCACCGGATAAAATGTACAAAAATTCTGTGCTTCAGTCGGTGACTATAAAAACAAATACTAAAAACATTAAATATTTTAATAGGAATTCCAGAAGGAGAAAGCAAAAAATACGAAAGAGAGCAAATATCAAGTATAGAACATAAGAACATTTTCCTATTTGAAGAAATATTTGTCCTCAGAATGGAAAGATACATTAACTGTTGAGTAGGGTAATTGCAGGACAAAGAAATTAAAGAATATGATTTTTATGAAGAAAAGGGAGGGAGGGAGAGAGTGAAGGCAGGGGAGAGAGAGAGAGAGAGAGAGAGAAAATTTCAAATTCTGAGATATAAAAGTAAAGTTTACCATTAAAGAAATGAGAATCATGTAGAAATCAAAATTCTTACTTCATAGCATGGGATAATTTTCTGTGGCAAGTTATTCTGTAAGAATAATCATATATCCAACAAAAGTATAATTTAAATGTGAAGAAAAATAAAATCGTGTTTACATATTTAAGAATTAATTATTTAAAACACAGAAACATATTGTGAAAAATATTTACCTAGAAATAATTTTTTTCAGATAGCTTCCGAGAAACTCAAGTTGTAGGACAAAAAAAGAAAAAAAAAGATATGAAAATCTGTTATGGAATTCATTTATTACCAAGACAATCAGCATTAATTTTTTTTATGTCATACAAATAAGCATACTTTATTTACCCTTTTCTAAGGTTAGTAATGTTATTAGCTACTGTACATGAAAAAATTATTATACATCAATCTTTGTAATAATCTACTTAGGATACATTCTAAGAAGTAGAAATCCTAAATCCCAAAGTTGTGAAAATGATTAAAGCTCTTCAGATAAATTGTTAAATTTCTTTTCAAAATGTATAAACCAATTTATATGTTCACTGGTATATTTGTGAGCTACCATTTCTCATGCCATCTCCAACATACCATAGGAGTAAACAGTATCTTATTCTTTAATTTCCCTTTTTTTTTGTTGCTAGTAAGTTTGTTATAAATGCATTTATTGGACTTCCTGTTCTGGACAAGGAAAGACAGACACATTTTTCCCTATTCATCCAACTAAGTACAGATAGAAACTGTATATAATACATAAAACAAGCACAGGACGTTTATGAAAGCTGGAGAAAAGAAAGCACAGTGGTTTGGCACATAGGGACTCAAGAAACATGATGGTGTGCTCCATGGGCTTTTTTTTTCTTTTGTATTCTTTCTATCTCCCTGGACACTGGAGAGAACATCCGAGTGGTCACCAATGGGCATAAAGAAAAACTCTCAAGAGATGTTTGCTTTTTCTAGCCAAAGGATTGGGAAAGGAGTGGGTAAGTAGACAAAAACCTTTTTGACAATGTTTGCTTTAGTGTAGCCAAATACCACGGAGGAAAGAAACTAATCCATCCACCACTATGCCCATTGTCCTCACTGGTGTGATATTGATGTCCGTGGAGGCAAGGTGGGAAGCCTCGACTTTCACTGCCACCTAACAGTAATGAAGCAGCATTCCCACCTCCCAGCTAGACAGTGTGGGAGTGGGTACCTGGAAGAAGGGGTTCATTAAACCTGGATAGGCTAAAATACATTTTAAAAGACTTTCTGTTGAATGTTCTATTACTAAGAGGAAAACAAACAACCCAGCATTATTTTTGTTTTAGATATTGTGTTGCTTTGTGTGCAAACTTGGTGTCGTGAATTACTAGGATTTCATATCATGATTAGTGTTTGAAAAGAGAGAGAAAATAGAAGCTTTCATCATTGGGAAATGAGTGTTTCCACATTTTATACCACTGCCTGTGGTGTTCTCTCTCCATTGTCAGATCCTAAGAGCCCAGAAGGGTCATCTGAGCAAAGTGAGAAGGCTCTGTGCTGTCCCTTGATTTTTCTTCTCTTTTAGAGATTTCGGTTTCATTATAAAAGTAACTTTCCTTATCTAGTTCAGTTTCTGACCTCTCCAGGCCATGGAGCCATGGTTCAGGGGACAGCAATCAAGGTCACCAACACTTACAGCATTCTCTTTGTAGCAGTCTTGTAATATAATATTTTATGTGAATCTGAGAAGTTCAGAAGCAGGGCAAAGAGGACCAGGAAGAACCATGCACAAAGTACTTCATTTGACAATCATCTTCTGCCAAAAGATGAGCCCGGAAACTGCAAAAATGACAGTGGCAAATCTAACTGTCCCCGTTTCAGAAATTACCATCAGATTGTACAGTGACTGAGCCAAGACTGATGTGACAACCTGAAAATTTCTGCTGCTTTCCTTTGTCTTTAGCCAATAGAAATGGATATGATATTTATACAGAACAGATTAGGGCTAGAATAAAGTATTTCTGACTGTTTCCTGAAATAATAACATTTCTGCCATTAATAAGAATGATTCATTAAAGAGAATTCTTATGTGATGAGTCAGGAAAGCTTAAGAGCTGCTGAATTACTTCCAATTCTATAACTCATTTTAAAATGTAACATTTTGTTACCTGATGCCAACAGAGTACAGTCAGGGAACCTTTATGTGTCTGTGGGGAAGAAGAAGGAGGATAGAGAGAAGAAAGATGTGATAAATCCTAGTGATGGGTAATATATCATACTTTTCGTACCTTTTCCCCTTTAGATGAAGAAGAATAACAAAATAAATATCTGCCTATTTTTAAGCAAAACTCTCTTTAAATCTAAATGCAGACCTTTATGGGAAAAAAAGCCATTATGATTGCAATAATAATCACAGGTTTAGAGGGCTAGATCTTTAGTAAGAAATGGTACAGGTCGGGCGGGGTGGCTCACGCCTGTAATCCTAGCACTCTGGGAGGCCGAGGCGGGCGGATTGTTTGAGCTCAGGAGTTCGAGACCAGCCTGAGCAAGAGTGAGACCCCGTCTCTACTAAAAATAGTAAGAAATTAATTGAACAACTAAAAATATATAGAAAAAACTAGCCGGGCATGGTGGTGCATGCCTGTAGTCCCAGCTACTCGGGAGGCTGAGGCAGGAGGATCGCTTGAGCTCAGGAGTTTGAGGTTGCTGTGACCTACGATGACGCCATGGCACTCACTGTAGCCAGGGCAACAGAGTGAGACTCTGTCTCAAAAAAAAAAAAAAAAGAAAAGAAATGGTACAAGGGGTTTATAATCATAAACAGCCATGCCATCTGTGCTTTTCCATCCTTATATCATGGAGTCAGACAGACTTGGCTCCAGATTTTAGCTCAAATACTTAATACTCTGTGACTTTGGTAAGTTATCTAATTATTCTAAGCTCAGTTTCCTCATCAGTAAAGTGATTGTAATGATAATGTGTACCTTACAGTGTTGCTGTAGGATTAAGTGCTATGATGTGTATATAACAATTTGCCCAGGTGCAGATATGGAGTAGACAGTCAATGGATATTACTTGTAAATAAATTATGAAATATTACTAAACTATAAAATGATTATAAAAATCAACAATCTAGCATACAATAAACATTGTGAGGGCACATACTATTCTCTTTAGGGAATACTTGTTCAATTGGCTCATCCTAAGGAGGCATGAGAAGATTTGCTCCATGATGTTCATAAAAAAAACAGAAAAAATAGAATGTTCTAGACATTTTCTAAATCCGGAGCCTTTGTCCTTGTGTTGTCTGTTACTAGCTGCATGACCTCAGGTAAGTTACTTGAATTCCTTAAAACAGAGCTTCTTCACCTGTACATTAACTGTCCTGCTCACCTTTTCTATATTTGAATTATGCAAAGAATGCTAAAAATTCAAATTGTTGTTGCTATTATGTAGGCCAACGTTAAAGACATAGTCTTCATCATGGCCTTTTGGGTCTGTTAACCTGCTCGTCTTTTAGCAGGGAGGAATTGTCAAGTGAAGCACTGTGGATGCTTCTTTCTGGGTTCTACTTGCCACATTCTGAACTTCTCACACTCAGCTAAAATATTATGGTCCAAGACTGCTACAAAAAGAATACTGTAATTGTTGGTGACTCTTTGAAAAGGTTTGGAAGTTTGGCCCCTCCAAATCTCACGCTGAAATTCAAACTCCAGTGTTAAATGTGGGGCCTAATGGAAGGTGATTGTGTCAAGAGTGTAGATCCCAAAGAAGGGCTTGGTGTCCTCCCTGTGATAATGAGTGAGTTCTCGCTTTATTAGTTCAGCTGAGAGCTGGTTGTTTAAAAGAGACTGGCACCTCCTCCTCTCTCTCATCATATGACATGTGTGTTCCCCCTTCACCTTCCACGCTGAAGCCCTCACTAGAGGCAGATGCCAGCACGATGCTTCTTGTACTGTCTGCAGAACTGTGAGCTGAATAAACCCCTTTTCTTTATAAATTACCCAGCCTCAGGCATTTCTTTACAGCAACACAAAAGGAACTGAGACACCCTAGAAGCTCAAATAAAAATCAATCCTAAATCTCTAACAGAGAAAAAGCAAAGGACAGCAGCCACAGCCCCTCACTCTGCTCAGGTGACCCATCAGTTATCTTAGTATCTGACAATGGAGTGAAGACACCACAGGCAGTGGCATTAAAATATGGAGAAACGTGTTGTTTAATTTCCATTCCATTTGCATATTTTTGAGAGTTCCTCTTGGAATTTATTTCTAGTGGTCCAAGAGGATATTTGATATGAATTTGAATTTTTTAAATTTATTGAGACTTGTTTCAAGGCCTAATATATGGTTTATCTTGGAAAATGTTCCATGTGCTAATTAGAAGAATGTATATTCTACAGTTGTTGGGTAGAATGTTCTAAAAATGTCTGTCAGGTCCATTTGGTCTAAAGTCCAATTGAAACTTAATCCCTATCTTTCACCATATACAAAAATTAACTTAAGATGGATTAAAGACTTAAATTTAAGATCTGAAGTTATAAAAATACTGGAAGAAAACCTGGGAAAAACTCTTCTGGACGTTGGCCTACGCAAAGAATTCATGACTAAACCTCAAAAGCAAATGCAACAGGAACAAAAAAGACGAATGGGACTTAATTAAACTAAAAAGCTTCTGCACAGTGACATAAATAATGAACAGAGGGAAAAGGTAACCTATAGAATGGGAGAAAATGTTTGCAAACTATGCATCCAACAAAGGACTAATATCCAGATTCTACAAGAAACTCAAACAATTCAACAACAACAAAACAGATAACCCCATAAGAATGTGGGTAAAGGATATGAACAGACATTTTTAAAAGAAAGGATACAAATGGCCAACAATCATATGAAAAAAATGTTCAACATCACTAATAATCAGAGAAATGTAAATTAAAACCACAATGAGATACTCTCTTATACCAGTCAGAATGGCTACTATTAAAAAGTAAAAAAATAGCAGATGTTGGCAAGGATGCAGAAAAAAAGAAATGCTTATACACTGTTGGTGGGAATATAAATTAGTATAACCTCTATGGAAAACAGTATGGAGATTTCTCAAAGAACTAAAAGTAGATCTACCATTTGATCCAGCAATCCCACTACTGGGTATCTTCTCAATGGAAAAGAAATTATATAAAAATAATATCTGCACTTGTATATTTATTACAGCACTATTCACAATAGCAAGGATATGGAATTAACCTAAGTGTCCAGCAATAGATGAATGGATAGAGAAAATGTGGTATAGACACACATGCATGCACACACACCATGGAATACTACTCAGCCACAGGAAAAAAAAATGAAGTCATACCTTTTGCAGCAACATGGATGGAACCGGAGGCCATTATCTTAAGTAAAATAACTCAGAATCAGAAAGTCAAGTACTGCATGTTCTCCCTTATAAGTGGGAGCTAAATAATGTGTACACGTGGACATAGATAGTGGAATAACAGACATTAGAGACTCAGAAGGGTGAGGGGGAATGGGGATGAGGAATGAGAAATTACTCAATGGGTACAATGTACCCTATTGGGCGATGGCTACACTAAAAGCCCAGACTTTACCACTACATAATATATCCATGTATCAATCCTGCACTTGTACTCCCAAATTTATAAAAATAAAATAAAATATGGAAACACGTATTTCTTCTATTTCCCTTGTGATGAAAACTCCTGTTCCCTCTCTCTTTCCAAGTACCGTACTAGTCATGATACGAAATCCTAGTAATTCACAATGCAAAGTTTGTGCACAAAATATCCAAAACAAAAATAATGCTAAGCAGGATACAATTTGCTTATTTTCTTCTTAGTAACATAACTCAATGGGAAGTCTTTTTAGCATACTCTCCACTCTTCTAAGGATAAACTCAGGGACACAGCTTCTCCTAGCCATTCTGACATCCTGAGCTATGCAGGGTTTAAACTATGGTCAGCCATTAGTAAGTATTCATTCACACTGAAGATAATTAATGAACGCTCAAAAATTAATTAATTATTGCTCAGACCAAATGTTCTTGCTGAGGCATCTATTCAGTTAATTTTGTTCTCATCATTTGACTTAACCCAATTTTATAAAGAATGTTACTTTATGTTCCTTTGTCATAACTCAATTGAGCACCTCTTCCCACTTACTGTCACTACAGTGCTCTAGGCTGGGCACATATTAGTATTGTCATTCTACAGAAAAAAACTGAGGCACATAGAGGAAGTGAGCAAGATTTGAAAAGAAACTAATAAAGTTAGCAGATATAGTGAGATTTCTTGATGTTCACCAACACTGCAAAGAATATGTTTTTAATAAAATGAATGTGTTAAATCTAATAATGCTTGAATAATCCTTCATATATATTTAAAATAAGGTTAAAAAAATTACACAATAACAAGAAGGTATATAAGAAGGTACCAGGCACTGAATTAGGCCATAAGAAGAAGGCAATAACACAGTACTCCACACATAAGAATTTTTTTTCACAATACATATTAAACACAATTTACTTTATTCTTCTTACTAACCATAAGCTACCATCATACAAGGTTTTCCACTGCTCCGTGCTGTGAATGTTATAGGTTAAAAAAAAAAAAAGGTTTTAATTCACCTCAGTGTTATCACTTCCATTGATTTAAAGAAGATGATTTTTTTTTTAAACCAAGAGACCAGTGTCTTCATTAACATTGGCTGAGAACACATCCAGTTATACTATAATTTCTTTCCCGCCAAATATATTATTTTTATTTTCTATTTTCTTCTTTTCTCCTGCACTTCTCTTACATATGACTATATTCTCAGAACAGTTCATATTTGACCTTTGTGAAAGAAAAATCTGGAACACTTCACAAATCCCAAATTCATGCATCCCCTTCCAGGGTTATCATTTCTATAAGGTTATAAGCAGTGGAGGACAGCACATGCAAAGATGGCAAAATTGTATAAATAAGTAGCCCACAATATTATGGATTAAAAGTAGGATTTTACTGGAAAACTACAAATCTTATTTTGAAATGAACCATCACCACCAGGCTTGAACTCCTGAGTTCAGAAAATATTAATAATAGTCCAAAGACTCTGAGTTAGATACTTGTGTGAGTTTCAGACATAGACAAAGTATAAACTGTGATAATAGAAACACATTTGTAAAAAAAGATACTATACAAAACCGATTAATTAAAAATTCCAGAAATGTTTTATCTTAATAAAATTTTCACAGATACAGAGATATTTGAGACATCTTTAGATCTCCTTTTAGGGGAAAACTGGATAATTGCTTAAATCAGGAAAATAAACTTAAGATGTGAATACTGATTTATTAACTTAATGAACCTCTTCTGGTTATCTTGCAATGTAGCCAAATATATGGCAAACTTTAGTCTATACACTGTGCATGGAAAGCACATTTTGAATCAAGATTAACAAAAATGGGAAGGACCTAAATAGAAAACTAGAGCACAGTTTGTGTTTAAGGATATGTTACAAAAGAAAGAGAATGTTGAATGCTCCCAACACAAAGAAAGAAAGAATAAATGCTTGAGATGATGGATACAGTAATTGCCCTGATGTGATCACTATATATTATATGTATCCCAACATCACTATGTACCTTGTAAATATGTACAAGTATTATGTGCCAAGGAAATAAAATAAAATAATATAAAAAGATACGGAATAATAATAGTATGGAGGTGTTTTATGTACAGGCTGTGAATGTAATAGATCATAAACATATAAATCAGAATTAAATTCAAATTGTTGAACATTGAAAACAGGTTTTCATATTTTATTTTTTATACCTGTATGTACATGAAATGTCATTTATTTCTTTCATACTTGGATATATACCCCTAAATTACTCTTGTAATCTAAATTTTAAAAATTGTCATGTTTTGTAAGAGATATACAAGTTTAATGACTTTAGCAATCAATATAGCAGGACATTGAACCAAATGGCTAATTTTAGTAAACAACTGTTCTTCTAATAACCCTATGGCATTGCAAGGTGGAAGATGTCTATATGAACAATAGTGGATGAGATTTGGGCTTCTGACACACATGGGTTTGGCATTAATTTTCCCCAGAGACACTTTTTAGTAACTGATTTCCATTTGAAGGTGTTTTAAGGACAAAATGACTCTAGATTTATGACGTTTCACCATGTTCTACTTTCAATAACTATTAATATAATTTATTATAGCTGTTGTTAAGGTATCATTAAAATGATAGCAGAAATTTTAGATGTGTTAATAGGTGTATAGCAAATGATTGAACTGACTGAGCATTGATATATATATCAGCTGTTAAAATAGTCCTAAATATCAAGCTGATAGTGACATAGGATAGTTTCATTTAATTTGTATTTCTATAGGCATAACCAGAGGGTATTTTTTTCCCTTCAGTTTAGTGTCCTTTTCTATGCTCATTAAAAGAGCAAAAGATGACATTCTGAATCAACAGAAACAATGTCACAATTGAAGTTGGTGAAGTACTATCATTTATTCAAATTACAAAAAGTAAATTTACCAAATTTTCCAAAGCTAGTTTTTAGACTTCAAATAAATTCTACTCTTAAGGATCATGTTGTATACTAGACCAGATGTTCTCTTATTTCCCATAAATAAAAATCCATGGTAAGGAGAAATAAATTACTGGATTGATAGGTTACAGTAATCACTTTATCTCTCTGATAGAAAAAAAGGGTAAGAATAGAATAATTGTTATAGGAAATAAATTTAAGATATTACCTCTTTCTCCTTTCATGACAAAGTAACTTCACAAATATAAATATCCAAGTGGCATACATGAAGTGAGAATATTTCTACAAAGTAGAACTTTGCCATAATTCTTTTGCTTTCATCCTAAATCAGTGAATTAATGTCTGCAATAATTTGAAATTATGAGACCTCAGAGAGGAATTAGATTGTGACTGCTAATGAAGCTATAAAGATAACACAGTCTATAAGAGATAATTCCAAACACAGATTCCTATCAAGCAGAGTTCCCAGGGACTAATTCTACAGTTTCTCAGAAGAAAATATAGAAATAGAGGCCAAAAGGTAATATTCTTAAACTTAAATTGGTAAGGAATCAAAAATATTAAAATAAAATTTTGCATTATGTATGAAAGTCTTTATTATATGCATGCAGAAACATTCCTTAAATGATATGTACTCCAAGCAAGTGAATGTTTTACTCACTTAAATTAGTTTCGATAAGCAATACCAATTTTATTTGCTTAAATTGGTTTAGGTCAGTGATATCATACAAAATACTGGCTAAAAGAAGTAATACGAGCAAAGGCAGAGATTTCTAAAACAAGTAGACTCAAAAATAAAAAGATCTCAAAACATTATTTTTAGTAATTAGTTGAAAGAAATTTTGTACCAGGAGTGTCAAGTTTCCTTAGTTTGAGTTATACACGTCAATAAAACTAAGAATTTTTTCTTTGTTCTATGGTCCTCTAATTATAAAAAACTACCTCTCAATAGTTAATCATTTATCCTCTTTGACCAATACAGTGTCATTTTTGCTTGGTGTTCTGAGTTAATTATTAAAAGTGCTGTATTTTATTCTCAAAGTGGTTGCAGTTTAATGGGTAAAAAGAAAAACAGAAAAAACAAAAACCCACAGCCTTGCTAGACCAAGGTGGTCCTGAGTCAGGATGGGCAGTGAACCAGTAAGTAATTTAATGAGGAGATCTTAGAAAGGCTGAGTTATGCACATGCCAAGGAGATGGAAATGACACCAGCAAAGACTTGAGGCCTGGCTTCAACTTTGAATTTATTACTCAATCCACAAATAGTTTGGTTGGCAAAAGTTGCAAGTTTTGCAGAATTGAAGTATTTGAGCACAATTTCTGCCCAAATTGTTGGATAACTACTAAAATCCAGACACAGGGTTGACACCTAGATACACAGACTAAAAAAATAAATATCCAAACAAACTCATCAGAGACGTTGGCAACTGTATATCATAAAGAAGACGGAATTTACAAATTAAGCTCATGTTACTAAAGCAAAACAAAACAAAAACCCAACAAACGCCAGGGGAAGAAAGACAGAATTCCTAATTGCTATAAGATATGATTTAAAATGTTCAGTTTTCATACAGAAATTACTAGTCACACAAACAAATGAGAATATGGCCCATACTCAGCTAAACAAGCCAATAGAAATTCTTAAATCTCTCTCTCTCTTTCTCTGAGTGTGTGTCCATGTGTGTTTAAGATATAGACTGGAGGTAAAAATGCTGTCCTTAAAGAATGGTTGCAAAAATTAAACGTGATAAAATATAGTAATAAAAGCATCTAGTTTAACCCCTAGTGTATGAGGGCCGTCTGGAAAGTATCCAGCCATTGTTAACACAATGAGAACGGCTACATGCCTGGATACTTTCTGGACAGCCCTTGTATAGCAAGTTTTCAACACATTTAACTGTCCTTCTTTACATTTAATTTTTCAGACCATAGGCAATGTTTCTTTATGTTCTATATTGAATACCCACATATCTTTTAATATTTCTACTACTATTATTAATGATGTGGACAAAGAAATACAGATTTAGAAGGAATCCTCTAAACATGAGAGTATTGTGTCTCATATTCAAAGAATACCCAAAAAGTATGTCTTTATAAGATATTTTCATCAACATGGTGATAGCAGGACCAAGCCTCTGTGGAGAATGCTATCATCAGATTCCAGAATAGCTTTAAGGAAATAGAATGTAGAAATGAAATGTGATAGAAACTCTATTAATAGCCTCATCATTACATTATTAACGTGGCAGATCTCTGGAGATTATAGCACTGTACTTAAGAACAATAAGCATTTACTGTGTACTTAAATTAACTTTTTATCCTTTTCATAAAATTCTAGATTTAGATTAAGTTACACTGCCCTTTTTGCCTGGTAATGTAATATTAATACAATTAGGTCCAAAGCACTCAGTGTAGAAGGAAATGGTAGGGAGGAATATGAACCTTCTCAACCCTGGAGAGTGTTGTCTTCAGGAGTCTGAAGAAAGAAATATTATTTATATAATTTAGTTTGGCCAACAGAGAAATACATGTAAGTTGTTCAAAGGAATTAATCTATTTCTAAAACTGAGAGGTGAGATATTATGCTAAAATGAATGTCATGTGCTATAACGAAATATTCAAAAGAGCTAGCTGTAGAGTAACAAGTGTCACTTGTCTGATATCATGAATTCAAACTTCTGTTGAGGACAAGTGAACACACAACATATTTTTGATAGTCTTATTTCATCCAATGATAAGAGTTGAAGTATCTGAAGAAATGGATTATCCTACAAATGATCTTCCATGAACACTACTGAAAAATACTGTGCAGTAGTTATTATAGTTACCAATTAACAGAATACATGCCTGACTTTACCAACAGCCAAGTAAAGGTCTAAAACATGCCTGAGCAACTCACTGAAGCTTGAAGGAGTTGTTCAATCAGTGCGAGAGAGCAGGGCCAAGACACCCCCAGACAGCAATTTCAAGTTCACACCAACAAATTGATGATCAGGTAATTGAGGCCCCATGTTTTTTTCCCTTAAGGCAAGGTTGCAATAATGTTAACTCGAAAATGTTAATGTGCTACTGCTACTAACCTCATACTTTGAATGAAGCGCCTAGAGAATATGTAACTTCTCATACTGTATTGTCCAGGTTTAATCCCTTAAAATAAACAGGTTATAAAAATTGCTCCCAGATAATTGGATAGATTGATTTGTTCTGTGGAGCTGTTAAATCTAAGCTGAAGGACACTTATCAAAAAATTATTTTGACCTTAGAATACTTCATTTTAGATATTTCTAAAAGTAATTATGTGGAAGTGCCAGTTATCTCTTCAAGCTACCCCTAAATTCTGATAATAAAATCATATCATCTAACTACTATACAAGTAAATGCTCAGACTGTTTTCTAAGGTAACAGAGAAGGACACTTAGCTTATCCAGAAGTGGATCAAATCACTAAGATTTGTAAAAATAAGTTAGGGCAGAAACACATCTCTCTTCATTCCAAATGGAGACTATTCTCCAGTTCATTAGAAAATCATCTCTATTGATCTTGATTCTCATGGTATCACTTAGGTAATATTTATTTAGTATTGAAATCCAAAAAGTTACTGTGAACTCATAGTGAATTTTTCAACTAAAATCATGCTAAATTAAGAATGAAAATCTATCATTTATTGTGTGACTATTATGTAGCAGGCCCTGTGTTAACCACACAAGGCATCTCTCTTTCTCAACAATGTCACAGGGTAAGTTATCTTGCACTTATTTTATAAAAGAGGAACCAGAAGTATAAGTAGCATCTTCCCCTAGCCATGTTCCCAAAGCAATACAACTGGAAAATGGAAGGTCCAGGAGCCAAATTCTATCTGTGTCAAAAATCCTATGCTTTTTAAAATTTTTTTCTCTTCCTACTTCTGCCATTCCAAGCCTTTATAAATATAAGGACATTTTGCGCAAATGTATCATTTTTGTTTAACAACATGCCTACATGTTTTTAACTATATATTCTAGTTTCTGTTGACTTCAAAATATGCTATGGCATTATTAAATTTCCCATGGATTACTCCATTTTGCAATAATTTTGTAATTATGGTGACATTAGCTTTTGCCATCCTTCATAAAGTTACTACAGTCTTGTAATTTCAGGCCAGAGGAATGCCAAAGCCATCAAATAAAATATGTTATCTTGAGACATTATATAGGTCACATTGATATGGATGTCCATCTCACTCAATATCAGTTGTGGCCTGCTGCTTTCCAAAATAAGCCAATCTCTGTGAAATCCATCTTACTCCCCATTCTCTGTTGAACTGCCAGTAACATATGTTTTCATCACTCTAAGTGAAACAGCACTTTTTTCCTTCCTGCAAATGAGTTTAAATGAGTCTGATATTCAAACAATGCCAAAGCATCACTCGTCTGTCACACTCATGGTATTTAACTAGAGTCTCCAGCCCCTATACCTTGATATGCTGATCTTCTTGCACCAGACATGATCAAAGAGGTTAAATGTGCACAGAGAGAGATACACTACACTTTACCAGTCAGTATTGTTTGTGTAATATCTGTAAATTTTTCTCATTCTGTTTTGTGCTCAGAAGAATCTGGAAAGATCATGATGTCTGCTTTGTCTTACACTTACATAAAGGTATCTATTTCTTATGTTAGTGAACTTATTGACTGAGTTTTTATTGATAATTTCTTTACGGTGATAATTCTTTCATGATTCATAATATCTGTGCCTATTCATATAGATTTGGCTCTACCATGTTTATGTATACTCGTTAATCTGTTCAAATTTGTTATGTTTTGTGTTTGATGATGTCTAAGACTGGAATTTGTTCTTCCCCATAAAAAGGGTATAACTGTAGGATTTTACACTTTATTTTGGCTTGTGTCCTACCTGTTAATAGTCAAGTGTAAGTACTTGAAAGTTGCAAATTCCAAATCACTTTGAAAGTTGGTGGACTTCTAAAAATGTATAGTGAAAAACGTTTCAAACAGTACCCAACAGGTGCCCAGAAATTGTATGAATACCTCCCTTATAGACATTTTACATGTTATCTCATATATTAATGTAAACAACCATTCATTTTTGACAGTAATGACAAATTACATGAATATATGAATGGGTTTAATTTATATATGATATAAATACCATTCTGCTTCTACAAATGAGGAACATAAAACTCAGAGAAATTAAACAACTTGCCTAGAGGCCCAGATCTAATAAATTTGGATCCAGGAATATAGCCCATTACTATTTTACGCTAAAGATTCAAGATAAATTAGAACCCAATTATAATCATCTTCAAAACAATGTTCTCTGCTTCTTGAATCAGAGACAGAATAAAAAACAAATGAACAAAAACAAGAACAAAAAAATATTTATACACAGGGTATAGTAAGGATTAAGATAGAAAAGGCATATAAAACTTTAGTTAAAATTAAATAATAATAGTATTAATTTATATGAATGTTTACAAACATTACTGTAAGTTACTTAACAATTTTACAGTTGGAGAGATATCTAGAAAAATAATTATTTTATAACATAAAATATATTATCTGCAAAAAGTGCTACCTGAGTTGACAGAAGAAAGGGAATATATTTGGTTGTGGAAAATTTTTCAAGAAAGTAACCTTGGAGGTGGGCCATGAAGTGTAGCTAAGATTTCAAAAGGCAGGAATACGCAGCATATACAGACCTTCCAGAAAGCAAAATAACTAAATGAATGATGTTTTCCATAGGCTAATTTCAGTAATTTATAGGATATTGCAATTCCCTTTCCCCTCTAGCATGGTTCATCTGAATAAGTACTCTTCAACACTGTTGCTTATCAAAAATCATAGCAACAAAAAAAGAATCCCAATTCATTATGTATGTGGAAAAGAAAGAAATGACAACAATCCCCAAGGCAACATTTCCAACCCTAGAGAAAAATACAAAGAACATATGCTTTTTCTTTAGGATTATTGCGATCTAACAATTAAAACACTTTTAACAAGTTTGTGGATCACAGCTAGCTCCATATGTCCCCTGATTTCCCACATAAACACACGTAGGGAAGTGTCTGGAGAAATAAGTTAGGTCATAGACACATGTCACAGGGAGATGGACCAGCAACCACAATGCTCCAGTGTAGGGCCAGGGCTGTGACTTTTTATCATCCTTCCTATATCCATCTCCTTCAGTCTATCAGAACAGAATCAGTCTCTCATTGTGCCTTTCCTCCAATAGCGCAGAACTGTAGGGTCAACATTAATTGGATTATTTCCCCTGGAGACTCACCTATCTTACCTCACTCAAAGTGACGCATTTAGTAGAGGTGATCATATATTAAGCTGGAATATTCTAATGAGCAGTGAAATCCATGTGAGAGTATTAAGTTGCAAGTAAGAGAAATGGAGAACATGGAAAAGGCAATGGGAAGACGCTAAATGTTTTTGTGTAGGGGGAATTCCTAATTAAAATCTTGCAATAGGAAGATTAACCTGACACCACAGTTTAATTATTATTGGAACACAGAGGTTCAGGAAGTGGTGGGCTGCAAGGCAATGTGAATATCCCTGGGAAGGATTTGCCACAGGATTTAGGTTAGTTACAGTAGGGTAAAAGGAAAGAAGTGGTGAAACATGCCTCACTTCCCCTCTCCTTTTATTGAGGAAGGCCTCCTACCCTGAACATTTCAATCACTCCCTGAGCAGCGACTCTATTCACCTACCATTTTTGGGACTATAACTGAGTCCCCTGCAAACCCTTAATATCAAATCTGTCTGACCATTTGTGTTTCCCATTTCTCTACCAGGCCATAGCCACGCAGATTACTATCATGACAAATGCAGTCTTTACTTTCAACTGGACCTGCTTGTGCCATTCAGAAGAACTTATGATAAGCCTCATCACCTCCCCCTCTCATGCCCTACAATGACTGTTTCCACTGTCACCACTGTCTTCCATTTGCCTATCATTTCCCAAATCATTTTAGTGGATGACCTCAGATTTACTAAAAGAGTAAGTAGCCTCCACCTGTCAAAACCTCATTCGTCTTGTATCCTTCCTAAAAATGAATTCTTATCATGATGGCTTCTTTCTTCTTATAACTAAAAAATAAAATAACTCTTTTTCCTCCTTCCAAACAAATATTTTGAATAGGACTAGCCTTTGGCTAAGGATTTGAGTAAGTCCTTTCATGTCGCCCAGAATGTACTGGCAATACTTTTTATTAAGAAAAATATGGCTCAGTACAGGGAATCATTCTTCTCCTGGGCACCCAAGTGGCCCAATTATAAAAGTTGTAGGGGCAGACAGGAAGAGAGGAAAGAAATAACACTTTGGTGCATAATGTTGTACTCCACTGGAGAGTGGTTGCCTTGTAAAGTAATAAAACTTTGAGCAGTTAGGAAAAGCTGTCTCTTCTAATGGGTTTCGGCAATATTATCTCTGAGAAAGTTTGTCTTCTGTAAAGAAATGTGTGTGTGTGTGTATGTGTGTGAGATTCACGGGTCTCACTAAACAATCAAAAGTAAAGAGAAAAATTTCTATAACATATCGAGAGAAGAGACCATGGCAAACTTACACCCACACACAATTGTGCTTGAGATTTATAGTATCCACATCTCACCCCTCTTCTTCCACCTCCTTTTCCATAAATGAATCTTCTGAATTTGGAGTTTCAAAGGTAACCACTCCCATACTCGTCCTGTGACTGACCCATATGTAACTTCTCTTAGATTGAACATTGAAACCATGGAGGAGGGTTTTTCTAAAGGATGACATTAATCCCTATGATTATGGGGAGGATTTGGTCAAAAGATGACTGCATGGATGAGGGACCACCTGGTAACAATGGGAAAAAGGTAATACTGCGAGGAGAGACACATGGGGGAAGTGCTCGCGACTAAGGTGCGCCCACCAAAGGACTCTCTGTGAAAACACTGAATTTCCAATGTATTGCTTTTGAACAATGGGAAAAGTCCCATTTATCACAGTTTCAAGAAATTTTTTCTTTTCCTATATACCGTAATTTCTCTGACAATTTCTCTGACAATTTCTCATACAGCCCTTGTGTGGTGGTGAAATGAAGAATCAATCCGAAGAGACTGATAATCTCTTGGTGTTGTACAGACA
The DNA here is from genome assembly GCA_963575035.1 of Avahi laniger. Taxonomy (NCBI): domain Eukaryota; kingdom Metazoa; phylum Chordata; class Mammalia; order Primates; family Indriidae; genus Avahi; species Avahi laniger. The sequence continues at coordinate 48,061 of CAUYSK010049415.1, forward strand.
AACCTGGGAGTTCAGGGAGGCCAAGGTGGCAAGAGACGGAATGGCAGGAAACTGGAGAAGAAAGACATGCCAAAGAAAGAACTTCAGATACATGAAGAGGTGCTCCTCGGGTCTTCAGCTGTGTGCTGAATCCTTGAGTGCAGAAAAAGATGCAATTGAAATGATTTAAGGAAATAATCCATAGAGCACCAGAGGACCAGGAATAGTTTCCACTCCCACTGACTGAGGTAGAAAATCTCACAATTTATGAAGTACAAGGTAGAGTAATTGCAAAGGTTTTACTTCAGCAGTAAAGAAAGCTGGCCCTAGACTAAATGTTTTTCAGATTCTGCCCAACAAAGATTAATAGCAAGGCCCAAAATGATCAAACACTCTCTAGAAAACTTAACCATGTCCCAGAACAAAGCTCAAGAATATTTATAGGAATACAGATATACAACACTCAGAAAGGAAAGACTACATCTGTCATCAAATTCAAAATATCCAGGCAAGCAAAAAGCTGAAAAATACAATCTAAAATGAAGATAAAAATCAATGAATCAAAACCTAGAGTTGACATAATAAAATGGTGTTAAAAGTATTATTATAATTGTATTCTTATGTTCAAGAAACTAGAGAAAAGATTGACATTTAAGTTGAGATATGTAAAAAAAAAAAACTTTGAATCTTCTAAATATGTGAAAACTGTGATATCTGAGATAGCAAATATACCAGATAAAATTAAAGATAAATTAAGCATCACAGGAAAAAGATAAGTGCACTTAAAGACAGAGCAATAAAAACTACCAAAACAAAACATAGAGAAAAACATAAAAGAAAATGAACAGAGTATCACAGAGATGTGCAGAAATTTCAAGTAATGTAATATATCTATAATTTGAGTCCTAAAACAAAAATATGGATGGAAATAATGATTAATATTCGACAAAATGAAGATTCACAAAGTTTGGGAAATACCAAGAATAAGAAGGTGAAGAAGATTACATCAGGACACTTCAAAATCAAGTTTCTTCAAATTGGCAATAAAGGAAAACAAGCATCTATGGGAAAAAATACATATACTAAGATAATATGCTAAAATTAAAAGCAAATTTCTCATTGGAAATAATGCAACATAGAAAAGAGTGAAGCAAAACCTATAAATTGTTAATGAAAAATACCATCAACCTAGAGAGTTACAGTATATACCTAATGAAATATCTTTCAATAAATGATAAAACAAAAATGTTTTCAGATATACAGAAGCTGCAAGATTCATCATTATCATAGCTGCACTACAAGAAATGTTAACAGATATACAACTAAAGAAAATCAGAAAAGCAATATATGAACAAAATTAGAAGTTCAACAAAGAAACAGATTACTGGAAACATACTATGACTTAACTAAGTTGATCTAACCAATCTTTAAAAAATATACCACCCAACAGCAGCAGGATAAACTATTTTCAAGTACACATAAGACATGTACCTAGATATACCATATTCTGGGTAATAAAACAAGTTTTAAGAATTTAAAATATTTGAATTTATAGAAAGCATACTCTCCAACCACAGTGGAAATAAAAAAGAATATATATGGAATACCCCTAACTACTCAGAAAATAAATAACAGACTTATAAATTATCCATGACCCAAAGAAGATATGAAAAAAAAAATTAGAAATTATTCTGGTCAGAACTAAATTGTAAACAGAATAAATCAAAATTTCTGGCATGTAGCTAAACAGCACTTACAGAAAATTTATATCATTAAATGTCCATACTGGAAAAGAAGAAAGTTCAAATTAACGACCTAAACTTCTCCCATAAGAAAGAAACAGACAAAAGTAAATTGCTAAACACAACAAAGCAGAAGATATATGAAAATCAATGAAACCAGAAGTTGTCTCATTGAGAAGATAAATAAAACTGATCTATCTCTAGATAGACTAAAAATGAAAAACAAATAGACAATTTTTAATTTCATCAGTAAAAAGCTGACATCATTATAGCTCCTACAGACTTCAATGGATGATAAGGGAATATACTGAACAACTTTATACTATTAAATTTCACTAATTTAGATGATATGGACAAAGTCCTTGAAAGATGCAAATTACCAACGTTCACTCAAGAAAAAAAACATATATATATGTGTGTATACTTATACACGCACACAAATATATGCATTTTATATATACATATATGTACATATATATGTGCATATATATAATTTGAATATCTTTATCTTATTAAAAATATTCAATTTGTCATTTAAAACTTACTGCTAAAAATATTCTGGGACCAGAAGTCTTCAAGGTTAATTTAGCCAAACTTGAAGGATTAATACCAGTTATATTCACATTATCCCATAAAATTGAAGATAAGGGAATATCCTGACATTTTCAATGATGTCAGAATTATTATGATATTAAAGTCAATCAAAAACAATACAGAAAAAGGCAAGGTATGATGGTTCATACCTGTAATCCTAGCACTCTGGGAGGCTGAGGCAGGAGGATCACGTGAGCCCAGGAGTTTGAGGTTGCAATGAGCTACAATGCATTATTGCACTCTAACCAGGGCGTCAGAGCTCAAAAAAAAAAATTACAAAAAAAGAAAAATATAGACCAATACCACTCATGAACACACATATACACATAAATTCTTATTAAAAAATTTAGGAAATTGAATAAAAAATCATGTAAATGAGATAATATAAAATAACTAAGTAGGGTTTAACCCAGGAATGCAAGGTTTTTTTTTAAAATTTGCAAAATTCAAACAACATTACTATATAAGAATAACTGTATTTTTATATAGTGACAATGAACAACCAGAAATTGAAACTTAAATAACATCTCAAATAGCATCAAAATATGAAATATTTACAGATAATGCTGATGCACAAGACCTTTATACTGAAAACTGTACAATACTGCCAACAAACATTATAGAGCACATAAATAAATGGAAAAATGCACTACCATTCATTGATTGAATAGCTCAATAATGTTAAGATGTCATTTCTCTACAAATTCATCTACATATCTTCTCAAGTACAGCACAATTCTCACAGAGTGTTTTGTAGAAATAGAAAAAGTCATTTTAAAATTTGTATGGAAATGCAAATAACTGAAAGAGTCAAAATAACTTTGAAAAATATGAACAGTTACAAATGTAATTTATGCTATTTTTAGGTATTTACCTAAGAAAGTAAAAGCAAATGGCCTTACATAAACTTGTACATGAATGTTCACAGTAGCTTTATTTGTAACAGCCAACTCTGGTAACGACCCCAACAACAGGCTAACAGAGTTTCTGTAATACACTAGTTGGTGTGTTGCAGCATCCCTATACCCCCTTCCGACCACCAGGATACTCATTTCAGCTACCTAGAGTGCAGCCTTCTGAAGATTCATAGCTGAATCCACACCCAGTAAATTCCCTGTGCTTAGGCCAAAGGTAGCCACCTAATCCTGGGAGCAGACCACATTTAACGACTGGTTGATAAAGGAGGGCAAAGGATCAGCGCCTTTGCCTCCCCTTGGGACAAACCTGAAAGCACTCTGACCTCCAGGAATCCCGGTGGGATCGGCTGAATACTTTGCTGTGAATGCATCTTATTCTCCATCTGCCTAATCCTTCCTTCATCCCCTCACATTTTGTTCCTGATGGGATTTTCCCAAATGAACTTCCTACATTTAAATATATTTCAGCTTCTGTTGAAAGCATGGCTTTCTTGGCCACCATGACTTAGCAAGAATTGTCGGAGAATTGCACATAGGCCTTTCACTGCCTCAGATCAAGATGGCACATGTCATTTCTGCCCACAGCCCACAGGACTAATCTCATGGCCCTGTCTAAGAGCAAATAAGATTGGGATGTGAGAAAGGATGAAATGTTTAGGAAGCCTCTACCTACTTTACACTTCCTTGTGTCCAAGAACAATGTCTTATTCCCTGTTGTATCCTTAGCACTAAGCAAAATGTCTGGCATTAGTCAGTGTTCAGTATATTTTTCTCATCAACTAACAAATGCAGAAGTTACATGAATTATTGGCCTATTGAGTTCCAAATGACTGTGAAGTTACACATCCATGTAATCAAAAAATATTGTCTGGAAAGGATTAATTTTAAGGAAAATATGAGGAACTTCAATTTTAAATCTGTAGGATCAAGGCATTTGAAGGGTAACTAGGTAGAAATTGCACATTATATGTTGGGAGAAAGATCAGGAATTGAGGTTAAATCACCAAAAGAAGTGATAATTTCTCTAAGGGTGGGTGTGCACAACTGCAAAAGTTATAGAACTTACAAAAGCTGCTGGTTCAAATATATTAAGTGAAGCAAATACTTGTGCTTGCTATTAGTACCGAAATTTGTTAACTATTCAAAAATGAAATGTAATTCTCCTTTATTAAAAATGATGAAGTACCCTTGAGAATAGCTTCAGTAGATACATAATATTTATGAAAAAAATGATTTATCTTTAGCATTCCCTGATTAACACCACTTGACTGGGATCACTCCCTCAGCATTTTGAGTACTTATTCTTTATACCAAAGCTAATTTGTGCTTGTTTGTATATTGCTTGGCAAAGTGTTTTAAAACCATGCCTGTATGTGTGCTATCTACCCAAAACTAATTTGGAGTTTCTAAGACTCTATTTTCTATTTTTCTCACTCCCATTCCAATTTAAATTTTAAAATATTTATATTGAGCTTACTAGGTGCCAGGCACTGTTCTAAGTACTTGGCAAATTTTATCTCACTTAATTTTTTATAATAACCCTAATAGGTAGGTACTATTATTTTCTTTCCCCATGAACAGATGAAAACACTAACACATGGATTGATTAAGTAATGTGCCCAAGGTGATCTAGCAAGTGATGGAGCCAAAATTCAAGCACAAGCAGTCTCACCTCGGGTTCATGGCCTGCCCTGTCATTCTCTGCATCTTTTCTATGTTTTGAGGTCAGTTAAATGACCACCATTGACAGATCTCAAGGACCCTAAGGAAGCAAAGAAAAGCTAGTCATACTCTATTCTTGAGAATCCAGTCTTACACCATTTCCACAATTCCAAGTAGTGTTCTCTATCCAAAAGAAAAATGAATTTGCCAAAAATTGTTTTTTGACTTCATATAACAGATCCATTAAATCTCACAGAAAGTGTATTGCATTGGCACAATGCGATATTAGCTAATGAACAATATTAGCTAATGGTCTGGTTTCTCATCATATTATATAATAACCATTTTTACATTTTTAAATTTTATTTTTGAAATAATTTAGATTTATAAAAACACTGAAAAAATACAGTGGAGTTTCCCACCATATTCCCCTTTACCCAGTTCCCCCTAATTATAAAATCTTTATGTACACAGGAAAATTATCAGAATTTATAAATTAGTGTTGATTGGTATAATACTATTAACTGAGGTATGGTTTTTATTCATATTTCACAAATTTTTATACTAATAATTTTATCATTGTTGTTCCAGATTCCAATCCAGGATTTGGCATTGCAATTCATCATTATGTCTCCTTAATCTCCTCTAATCTGTGACATTTCCCTAGTCTTTATTTTTCCTATTTTCTTCAACACTTTCAAACAGTACTGGTTAATTTGAGGGATGTCCTTCAATTTAGGTTTGTTTGATGTTTTCTCAGGTTTGTCATTAAGGCTGAATATTTGTTTTTAACAAGAATACCACAGAGGTAGTATAACCTTCTCAGTACATCATATTAAACTATACATGACGTCAGTATGACTTAGTCCTGCTGGAATTAACTATGATGATCAGATTAAGATTAAGGTGACTATGGCCTAGTTTCTTGACTAAAAATACACTGGTTTTTTTTCCTCCTTTGTAATAAATAGTTTGAGACTATGCAAGTGTCCTGTTTCTCCTTAAAGATTTGGTTACTAATTTTGCATCCATTGATGGCTCCTACTCAATATGGTGACTTTCTATTTTTATCTTCCTTCTGCATTTACTAGTTGAAATTCTTCATAAGAAAATGCTGTGTCTTCACACCCATTTATCTATGCATTCAATTTTGTATTTATTTCAGTATGGAATTTTAGATACTTATTTTATTTTGAAGTTATAACCAATTACCAATATTATTGGTTTCAGTCTAAAATGTTTCAGTTTGTGGTACTGGGAGCTCTTCCAGGCTGGTTCCCAAGCCCCTTTGACATATCCCCTGTGCTTCACTTTTTTTTTTTTTTTTTTTTTGAGCATGTCCTTACTTTGTACCACCACAATATGTTCCAGGCTCATCTGCTAATTTTGTCCACACCACTTCTGGAATGTACCAGTTCTCCAAGATTGCTTTTATTGGCAATGGAGACTTAGAAACCAAGATCTGGGAATACGATACACTCATTCCTGCCATTGCTTTCAGGCTCTCATAGTTGATAAAGCTTAGGAAATATGCCTCTTCAGCATATTATTGTTATTCGTCGGCAATACAGTTAGTTCATTTGGTATAGTTTCCATTCTGTTTTGGGAATATGGTAAAATCACTCTTTGTCATATGTGGTTCCACTGGTTTCAGCAAATGCAGAGTTGTGCATCTACCATCACAGTCGTGATACAGAACAGCTCGGTCAATCCGTAAATTCCCTTGTGCTGTCCCCCTGTCTACTCCAATTCTTGAACATCACTTATGTATCTTACAGTTTTCTGTACTACAGTTTTGCCTTTTCAAAAATGTCATGATTTGAATCCTACAATGCAGATGCCTTTGTGTCTGACTTCTTTCACTTAGAAATATGCGTTTAATAATATTTTTCATTATGTTTTTACATAAACAACAGTTTGTTCCTTTTCATTACTCAGTAGGATTCCATTGCATGCATGTACCACAGTATACTTATCTATTCACTGGGTGAAAGTTATCTTGGTTGTTCCCAGCTTTTGGTGATTATGAATAAAGCTGTTACAAACATTCAGATACACATATTTTATATAACCATGGTTTTCATTTCTCTTGAAAAATGTCTAGGAGTAGGAGGAATTAGTCTTATGGTAAGTATGTGTTTAGCTTTTCAAGAAACTGTCAAATTGTTTTTCACAGTGGCTGTACCATTTTACATTTCCCCCAGAAATGTATGACAATCTTACTTGCTCTGAATGAGTTTACTTTGTAGAATTTTGTGTTATTTAAAATGTTTAATGGTAATAGATACTTTAGATACCTCAACATCTTGCCTCTATTTATAAAATTCCCTGAAAGTATGTCTGAAATAGACTTGCTAAGAATGCCCGAGGTGTTTGTACAGTAAATTTATTTCAACACACTTTGTTCCTTCTGGGTCTTTCAGAGGCCTAGGCATGTTGGTTTTTAGGAAATTATATCAGACCTACTTCTTCAGGTCAACTTCTCAATCTCCTATCCATCACAATTTCACACTCCAAATATTTCTGTTTTAGTTAAAATGGTATGTTTTTACTGATGGCAAACTACTTGCTAAATATTCAATGAACTGGTTTTTTTCCCCCTTTTTTCTTTTTTTGTCTTGACTGGGAGGGGAACAGTTTAGAGATTAATAGTTCAAACCCTATAATGCACAGCCATAGTGAGAGAAATAAAACAAAAGCTCTCTGGGTTTATATAAAGCTTTATAGATCCATGCAGGTGCCACAAGTCATAACTATAGCCCTCATATAGATCGGAGTCTATGACAAGAAAGAATAATGCAATTGTTATGTGAATTAATAAGGTCTTACTAATTGGTCTATTTTGAGAATAATGTTTTTAATAATTATAATCTTCTTTTTTTTCTTTTAACTTTATAGATATGTAATAGTTGTATATACATTAATGTTTTTATGGCCCATAATTAAAGGAAATGTCAAAACTTAAACCTACATGTCTTGTGCAATATATAAAGAAAAGATTTCCATGCCATCGCTTTGAACATATTCCACACCCAGCTGGGGTGATAGCCACTGCATAGAGACAGGAGTTGCTGGGAAGTAATCAGAGAAGTACTCTCTAAGTGTGTACACTAAAACATGCCCTTATAAAAGAATAATCTTGTTGAAAGAATTTGCTAATTATTTAATACTTGCATAGAAGGAAACAGTATCAGAGAGGACACTGATCCTCAAAGCTACCCAGTGAGAAAGAGACAGAAATGGAATGGGAATTCACAGCTCTTTGAGACACTGGGCATGCTTGGCTATACAGGTCAACCTAGGCTCAAACTTTGCAGTAATAGAGACTATTGTTTGTGATCACACATTTTCCACTCTTTTTCTTTAGTTCCAGCACCTTCCCAGCTGTATTCTAGTTGCTAAGTGCATCATTTTTAGTAAATATGTGAGGTTCAATGCTTTAATGTAGAGCACAATGTCTGTTTTGAAAGTCATTCATGGAATAATGACCACGGTACACCAGCACAACCAAGTTCTATGAGCATCTAAAAATCTGAACTCTGCTTAATTAGCATGTGTTTCCCCTTTTGTACACAAATTGAAAAAGTTGTATTATTTCTGAGTCAATCAATATTTCAGGCAGCAGAAATTCTTGGATGAGAACATTAAGAATGATATAGTCTTGGGTTCAAAGATAAATGAGCCCATCAGACTTCTGAGTCTTCCTTTTATTAATGAGAGAAATTGGAAATGCTCATGAAGTGTATGTATATGTCACAAACAATTTGCAAATAAATTATTTTAGAAATCTTATCTGACCATGGTTTTCCTCAAAACCCTATTCCATAAACTGGTGTTAGAATAGGACTTGAGATGCTACTCAAGGTTTTCAAAAAAAAGTATAGCCTCTTTTCCTTTGTTTGAGGTACAAGAGAAAGAAACACTGGGCTATGACATTTAGAAATGTTACATTTTCTGGCTTGAAGAACTATTAGGGTTAATTTTGTAATTGATAATTTGATGAGATTTAGAGATGTAGTGAAGAAATGATTACAAGGCATTAAAATTGTGAGGAATCAGGTTCTGAAATAATTAAACCTGAAATGAAGACTCCTGCAGTCATTTTCCCCTCTGGCCTTCAGGAAAGAGAAAAGAAATAGTCTGTGTTTTTCTTTCTCCTCACCTGCCTCTCAAAATATAGCAGGTTTTCTCATCAGAATTGTATTTTACAGGAAGGGTGTGAAGATAAGTGAGTTACTATTTGTAAAACACTTTAAAGTCAGAGGTGTTATACTTGATGATAGTGAGAAAGTAGGAAGAAAATAGGTGACAACTTGCTGAAAAATCTGTCATTGTCTATTTATGGATAACTTCGGGGTATCTCATAGTAAATCCTCACCCAATGGTATGTGGATCTATTTGCACAAAGTAGCATGCTGAGTATTGCGTGAAGCATGCTACACACCTTTTATATCACTCCTTCAAAACAGCAACAATCTCGCAGGGCACCAGAAACAAGACTATGCTTTTACGCTGCCATATCTAAGACAACTGTGAAAAAATGTGCAGGGAAAAATAAGTTTTCCATGACAAAACCAAAAAAAAAAATACACAAATTAAACTTTCCTACATGTACTGTAAATTTAACGGGTCCCAATGTGGTTTTTTGCTTCTCTAAGGTATATATCTTGAATAATGACCTTTACCCATTCAGTCTTCCAAGTAAGAATGGAAGTCTAAGCCATGCCTCCTAACTTTTTCTTGCTTTCATAAATCAGTCACTAAATCCTGACATGTTTCCCTCTGAGTCTTTATAAGAGACAATTGCTATAATCTTTTGTAATTTCTTACCTACAACTCTAGAATTACTTCCTAGTGCCTTGGCCTGAAATCCTATCTAAACCCCTGTATTAGTCAGAGTTCTCCAGGGAAACAGAACCAACAAAATATAAGTGTAACACAAAAGGAGACTTATTATGGGGAATTGGTTCATATGATGATGGAGGCTGAGAAGCCTGCAAGCTGGAGACTCAGGAAAGCCAGTGGTATACTTCAGTCTGAGTCTAAAGGCCTGAGAACCAAGGGAGCCCATGATGTAAATCCTGGTCCAAGAGCCAGAAAACATGAGATGAGATATCCCAGCTCAAGTAGTGAGTCAGGAAAAAAGAGGCAAATTCTCCTTTTTTCCACCTTTTATTCTATCCAGACTCTCAACAGGTATCAGATGATGCTCATACACATCAGAGAAGGACATCTATCCTACCATACAGAGTCTACCAACTCAAATGTCAGACTTATCCAGAAACACCCTCACAGACATACCATGAAGCAATGTTTAATCTGGGCACTCCATGGCCATTCAAGTTGACACCACATTAACAATCACACCCCCCAATGTTACAACTCATCCTAATAACTGTTACAAGAATTCTATTGGCCCAGACATGTGTACATTTACACATACATATACCATCCTGATATTGCCACACCTAAAAAAATCACCACTCTTCTTTTTTTGCCAAAATAATCAAACCAAAAAACCCTAGTAATGCAGCCCAACCTACTGGATCTTGTTCTTATGTCTCTGAAGCTTGATCTCTTATCCCTCTGCCACATGGAAACAACCTTCTCATCCTAGTTAGGTTAGGACATTATCTTTTTTGTAAAGTTTTTCAGGACCACGGTAAGTTTGTTCCTTTTTCTCTGCATGTTCCTCTGCTATTTTACTTATCGTACTATATTGCAGTCACTCATTTATCTACGTGTGTATGTATGTGCTTATGTACTTATTCATCTGATTTGTCCAGTGTGAGCTCTTTAAAGGAGGGGTAGTTTATCTCATTTCTTTACCCCAAGAGCCTATCACGGGTGCTGGCACATAATTCACACTCTAAAGAAGGAAGAGAAGGAAGAAGTGAAAAGAAGGGAGTGGGGGAAAATGAAGGGAGCGAGGAAAGAAGGCTGGGAGATATGTTTATGACAAGGTAGTGAAGGAAATCTGAATATTTTACCCCAATATACTCCTTTGACATATTTTGAGATGTTGCCACAGGTCCAGCAGACAGAAGTAGCACTGAGAAACTTTTCTCACTCTCCAATAAGCTGTCTGCACACAAGTCTTCAAATAAGAGTTCGTTTCGGGGTAATCCAACCTACACCAAGAAATGGACTGCCACATGCACAATGATGGAGGAAACATTGGACATATTCTTATTATTGATCAAAACAGGGATGAACTATAAGCAAAAGCAACTTTGACTACAGATTTCTTCCTGTTACAATAAGGTCCAATCTCCTCATTTTGCAAAAGAGAACACTGAAGCCCAGAAGTGAAACATATTTTTTTCTTAAGCTCACTAACTAAATCACAGATAAACTAGAATCACAGAACCAGTTTTTTTGACATTAAAAAAATTCTCTCTGTACTACTTCCTTGAGTAATGGTTCTTAAATCTGATTCTGCATCAGAATCACAGACCAGAGTTTTTATCTAGTTTTCTGGTTGTTTTTTTTTTTTTGTTGTTGTTGTTGTTTAATAAGAATTTCCAAACATACTGAATCAAAATATGCTGTGGCAACTTACACTGGAATCTATATATATTTTTTTTAATCTGACAAAAATGTCCTTCAGAAATAGATTCTATATTTTTAAAAGCTGCACAAACAATTCTGGTGATCAGATAACTTGGGAAAATGTGACTTAGGGAGTCTATAGCAAGGGAGTTTTGAGTTTTGTTAGTCTGCTCGGCTACCATAAACTAGTATCACAAACTGTGTGGCTGGAAGAACATAAATTTAGTGTCTCTTAATTCTGGAGGCTGGAAGTCTGAGATCAAGATATCAGCAGGGTTGGTTCCTCCTGAGGGCTGTGAAAAAGGACCAGTTCCACGCCTTTCCTCTAGCTTCTGGTGTTCTGCCTGTGTGTCTGCATCTAAATTTCTCCTTCTTATAATGCTAGTGAAATGATATTGGATTAAGAGCTCACTCTATTCCATGAAGTATGATCTCATCCTAACTACTTACATCAGCAACCACCTTATTTCCAAATAAGCTTACGTTCTGAGGTACTGTAGATTAGGACTTCAACATATGGATTCTGGGGAGACACAATTCAACTCATTTTAGGAGTCTATAATTTACAATTATGCTTCTCTGATTTGATATCCCCAAAAAACAAAGAGAAAAGAAAGAAAAAAATGGCAAAAATGCGAAGGAGGTAAGTTAAGGAAGAGGGTATTGGTGGAGAAAAGGATTTCCTCTGTTGTACTTGGTCTGTACTTCCAAGCTTTAGGCATATCAGTGTTATTAATAGGTTGTGGGTGGGAGAGGGCTGTGCTGCATCTTAGATTTGCTGGATTTAATTCTACCATCTTACATCTCAGTGGGTGTACTCCACTCCCTTTCTTTATCATGTCCTTCTGCTTCCTTAGGGGCAGCACCATCAAAGACATCCTCTTTGTGGATTTAGGTTCTTAAAGGCAAAGATCTTATCACTTTGATCATTTATATCATGCTTATTACTTTAACATTCTTTGATTTTCCAATGTAATTATTGTTTTATTATTATTATTTTTCTTTCTATTTGAGCTTTCCACAACTAACATAAGCTAACATTTATAGATTGTTCAGTGTTTAAAGGTGCTGTTTCAAATAGTACAGGAATATGATATAATGTCTAATCTCAGACTAATTTCAATGATTTTACTAAATAAAGCAAAATTTTATGACCAATAAATATTTTTGCAGTCACATAACTGATATAAGTGATTATTAAGGTCACATACCATTACTTGAAATAGCTCTTGGATTTTTTTTTTCTCCTAGTTTTCTAGACTGTTATTCTCAATGTCATATCAGATAGGATAAATTTTCATTGCCTCCTGGATATGGTCTAATAAAAGAGTATGGTATGATTTTGGGAAGATAATCAATACACTGACATTTTCCAACAGTGATATTTCATAGAGATTTAAGACCTAAATAAACAAACAAATCCTAACATGTGGTAGCATCTCTATAATTTAAGAAAACTCTTCCTAAAGTCTCCCCAAAGAGTTAGTTTTAATTAATGACATTGCAGAAAGTTAAAGACTATTGAAAACCTTTCTAAGACTTCTGTAGAAGAAAATCGTTGGCTTATTTTCTCAACCCTTGGAGACAAAAAGCCAAATTGTGTTTAAAAACAGGTTACACTACAGGAGAATTTAGAAAACAAATTTTATTCTGTTAATAGCAAGTTCTGTATGGAAATTTTGCATTCTTTATGCAGATAGAAGTCAGATTGACAAAAATCACCACAGACTTCCTAAAAAATACATTTCAGCACTTTATTTTAACACTGCAATAAATTTTTTCCCATCCTGTTGATGAAATGTAAAGCAATTTCTTTTGGGATTTGTCCATTTGGTCTTCAACTTGAGTAGTTCAGCTTGTCTATAGGCTCTCAGTGCAGACAGAGCTTGTTTTGCTATCTAATTCTACAGAATTCCAGCACAGTGGTGATAAGTAAGAAGCCAAACCTAATTAAGTTTTCTGAGAGGCAGAGTAACCTACCTCTTGGGACTCTCCCTTTTTAAATGGAATTCAGAGGGCAGGGGAAATAGCAGTATTTAGGAGCCAATACTACAACCATTAAGTTTCTGATTTTTATCACTATTTTCATCCCTTCCAGACACATTCCTACTCTTTTTCCATAAAAACCCAATGTATGGAATCATGAGACTAAAACATAAAAATAAAAAAGGTAATGAGACTAAGGCAAGGCCACTCAATTTATGTTTGTATCAGAATATGTAAAGTCAACTTCCTTCTCCTATTCAGATTTTTTGAGATAGTGACAGCTTTTGTCATTGCATTGTACACTTTCTGGGCTTCTGTTTCACATTTACAAATTTCTTCAGGGGTGTGAATTCCCTGGAGTGTCAGAGGAACTGACATTGCTGTCTGCAGAATCTGTTGGCTTTTAAATAGTTTCACCTGATGCCTTGAAAAATCCGTCTAGAAGTCTTCTTTATCCATTTAGCAAGTATGGTCATGGTTACTTAGTATAGATGTAGGTTATGTAGGAGACTGAAGTGGAAGATGATGAACTGTTTATTCCTATCAAATGCAGATATGTGAAATAAGCTAAATAGCATATAGGAAAAATTTCCAAAATTGAAGGACTCTATAATCTTTTAATCCCTAATCGAGTAACCAGTAATATTATGAGTATAGAAGCCGACAGAGCAATTCTTTTTGCAGGAAATATCACAGGTTCCTCTAAATTTATTCAAATACTTATTTAATCCTACTCCCTGAGCCAAGATTAGCCCTGAGACCCACAGAAACATTGTTTCTTCACCAAGCTCACCTCCTCAGAGCTCTAAGAGCACAGGGTCACAAGGGCCCCACTTATACAACCACAAATCTCTGGCTGGAGCACATTTGGCTTGGCATCTTCATCATTAGCAGCAAAGGCTTCCTGGGTATGGCTTGGGGATCCCCCTGTGACCTAAACAAAGGCACATTTCTACAAAAAATAGGGATGAGAATTTGTAAATTAATATCTTTGAGTGAAACTGTCACATGCATTGCTGAAATGGAAGTCAAGGTCAACTTAATTCTACTTTAGCAGAAATTGTAACAGAGGAAAAGCAAGTTGAGAAATCCATAAGCAAATAGTAAATAAATAGGAACAGCTGCTCCCACTTTTGAGAACCTTTCCAGAATAAGTAGGTAGAGGCGGTTTTCCTTTGGTAAGTAGTGGATTAACTAATTAAAAATAAATAAATAAGCCAAATTATTAGTATAATATGACAAATTGTTAAATAGTGCAAAAAAAAATTCCATATAACTGTAACTAACATTTTTTTTCTAATTCTGTACTACATTTATCTTTATTTCTTGCATTGACTTTTCCTTTATTCTTTAGATCTAATGTACTCTCTGGGTCCAGTCACTTTTGACTATCTCAATGGCATTCCTTACTGACATATCAAACTGATGAAGATAGCTAAACGCCCAGCTTGTATCTTCAGCAAGATCTCTAATCCTGTTAACCAATGGTACTTCCCCCAAAATGAGAAAAGAAATACAAAGGAAACTGGGCTTATGGGTTTTAATTCTAAATTTTGGTAGGGTAGGAATGGGAACACATATTCTTTTTCGAGTCCACATTGGTCATAATAACTTCTGAAAACACTCAGACATAAACATGAAAGGAGCAATCCCAGAGGCAGATTTACAATCTCTGAAGTCAAGTAACATTTTCCTATAATTTCCTGTGATCTTAAATGTTTGAGATAGTCTTTCGATAATCGGAGGCAAAACCCCAAGAAACCCCAGGTCAGAGCCACCCTACGACACTGATGGCAGTGGTGGTTATTTTCCAGGAAGACTTCCATGATATTGGGTAGCCTCCTTGAGTGGTTATTTTATTTCACTTACACTCAACTATATTGATCACTTTAATTTTATCTATTTATTCATTAGACATTTACTAAATATTATGTGATAGGAACTGTGATAGGCACTTTAGAAACTGAGACAAAAGGTTCAGTTCTGTTTTCAAGGAGTTCAGAGTACAGAGGAGGAAAAAGTAAAATAACCAATTAGAATAAGATAGGTGCTATACTGAAGTAACTATAGGGTGCTTAATAGAGGCACACCTACCACAGATTGAGGAGTCGGATTAATGGAAGTTTCAGCTACAACTATGTCTTGGAGTTTGCATAGGAAGTAGTCTTGAGGAAAAGAAAGAATAAAAGCATTCCAATCAGAAGGATCAACAAAGAAAAGGTGTAGACACAGGTAGAGTTTTGTGTATTTGGGAATCTGGAAGAATATTTACATACCTAACTATTTGGAATGGACACCTCGGTGGAGCAGCAAATAATCTTGGAGAAACAGGCAAGGATCAGATGATAAAGACCTTTGTATTCAAGACCAAGAAACTCATACTTTAGTGTAGGTGATTGGGAGCTAAGGACACTGATATAGTTTGGATATTTGGCTCCTCTGAATCCCATTTTGAAATTTGATCCCCATTGTTAGAGGTAGAGCCCAGAGGGGGAAGTGCTTGGTTCATGAGGGTGGATCCCTCATGAATGTCTTGGTGCCTTCCCCACAGTAATAGGTTGAGTTCTTGCTCTATTGGTTCACATGAGAGCTGGTTATTTAAGAGAGCCTGGCACCTCCTCCTCTCGCTCTTGTAGCTCTGTGCATCTGAGCATGTGATGCACCTGCTCCTCATCACCTTCTGCCTTGATTGGAAGCTCCCTGAAGACCTCACCAGGCGATGCTGGTGCCACACTCCTTGTACAGTCTACAGAATCATGAGCCAAGTAAACCTCTTTTCTTTATAAATTACCCAGTCTCAAGCATCCCTTTATAGCAATGTAGAATGCACTAATACAAAATGTTTTACAAAGACAGAGAAATTATATAGTCAGATGTACATTTTTAATGGCTCACTCTGTGGCAGTGGAGTAAAGTATCTTGATGGGTAAACCAATTTTGAGGACAGTGGTGATTTGAAGAAATAAAGAAGTTGCTGCGTAAGTTTAGCAGAGAGGACAACTGTGCAAGTTCAGCAGCAAGAAAGGATTGAGAGGAAGTTTCCTGATATCTTTCACTGAGATATTTAAGGGACAGAGCAAGTAGGACAGGTTTAAGGTGGTATATCTCTTCAGAAGATTGTAATTTCTCCATCAGACATGTTAAACTTGAGATGTTACTTTAGTAGAGACATCCAGTAGATAAACAGGATCCTATTCTCAGTAGAGAGATCAGAGTAGGATTTTGAGTAAATTAAGTGAACACTTGTGAAGAAACTGATAAACAGTGTCAGAGACAGAAGAGGAGTCCCGGAAGGCTTTGTGGACCCTGGAAGATGTGGTCAGTAACACCTAATGCATAGAGTGAAGTGAGACAGGGAATCAGATCAAAGCGCTGGGCTGGTCACACTCTAAAATTCCCATTTCATCAAAAAATCAACAAAGTAACAGTAAGAATTATATAATTAAAGGAAAAATGTGATAGGTGGACATAAACTTTGAGGAGTTCTTGATATAAATAAGGTTGAATCATATCCATAAGTGATTAAAAGTAATCACATTCCAAACTACATCACAATGTCCAAATAGAGATTTTCATGGGACTTTGATAAGCTAATTCAAAGATTAAAAACAAAAACATTAAAATAACTAAGCAAGAAGAATTGGAAAATAAATAGTATAGATGGATATACTCTACCAGTTATCAAGATTACCAAAATGAATTACTAAAATATAAAAATTAAAATAATACAGTATTGATACAGAGCTAAGACAAGTAGTCAAGACAAAAAATAGTCTACAAATATACATATGTATGAATGAAAGTAATGTCCTGATAAAGATATAGAAAAATATCAGAACAAACTATAAAGTAATATTCTATGATCTTCAGAAACAAGTCATATAGTTCTAATAAAGGGAAATACTGCCAAATATGATTATATAAAATTTTTAAAAATTCATATATAACACAATATATCATTAGAAAATTTAAAAATCAACAGCATAATGAAAGAAATATTTGAAATACATAAATGATAAAAGATTAAGTTCCCTTAGATTAAAAGTCTCCCATAAACCAATATCACTGGCAAACCATGCTACAAGAAAATTAACAAAAATTACAAAGTGGAAAGCAACAGTTTTTATAGCCAGTAAATACATGAAAAGGTGATTGACTTCACTAATAGTCAGTGAAATATTTTTCACAACGAGATAGTCAATAAAAAAGAAGTGTGTTTCAGATATAAGAATGTTGATGCAAATTTTTCATTTGCTGTGGGTGAGAGAACTTGAATGATTTTGGTAGTGATTTGGCAGTATCTGCAAATTTTGTAAAGTGCATTGTTTATGACTCACCAACCCCATTCAAAAGTATTCATTGAAATATTGTTTTAAAAAGTGTTAAAAACATAAATGTCATCAATAGAAAAGTTGCATACATTAAGGAGTATCCGGAGCACAGTCATTAGAAAGAATAAAGCAGACCCACCCACACTGATGTGCCTACATGGAGAGAGATACGAGAAGGGATTAAAAGGTGAGGAGTGGAGAGCAGACTAAACCACCTACACCATGTATATACACATACACGTGCACAGTAAGAGGAATGGGAAGAGAGACACTAAGTGACTGGCAGTTTTTGACTGAGAGATGGCAAGTGGAGTGAGGGTACAAAGGGAGAATACTCCTGAATTATGAAGCATTTATCCAATTTTTTACATATTAGGCTATAAAAAGTATCAATTGTATTTGGCAAAATGATCATTGGATTTTAGTTTGAGACACAGAAGCTCAACTGCGGTAATTCGAAGAATGCAGAAGTAGCTAGCAATTGGAGAAAATGAATTGGGACATTCTTTCAAGAGGTTGATCTGTAAAGGCAATGATGATCAACAAGGACAGTAACTAGTAGGTACTATTGATTTTTAAAGTCAATCATTATAAGTTGGATGTGTTTTTGTTTAATGGTTTGAAAGCTGAAAATGGAAATGCTCAATAAATGTCTAGTATTATTACATGCTGTGATTTATGTAATGCAAAAATTCCTTTTGATTATCAAAACAAGTGAAAACAGAGCCTAGAAGATTGAACTTTAGAAGATTTAAAAAGAGGGTGTGATGATGCCTTTTCTCATTCTTCGGCATCCACCTCCCCAGAACAATAGGTTTCTACACAAAGTAACTCTGTTTAATGCCTGACTTTTAAAAGCCTCATTTTTCTGATAGGCATGATCAACCTTTGCTTTTAACTCTACTAGCTTAAATAATCTCCATCTCAACTTCTGTTAGTAAACATTTTAACAGCAGTGATTTCTTTATACAAAGTGGGAAGAATGACACCAAATAAAGGATATTACTCTATTGAATGAACAGTTCCCTGAGTCCTCTGAAATAGTTAGGCTCAAAAGCATACTGTGTTTATGAAATTCTCACTCGATCCCCAATTAGTCTCTTCTTTGTTCACAGGCATTTCTTGTTATTTGATAGGAGGTTTGAGAAGAAAAGGACTCATTTATAGAGTAATTAAATTACTTAAAATTTAACTTATTTGAAAGAATAAGTTTAAACCTGGTTCAGGCTAAAGTATTTTTTTGTTGTCTTTCCTTTTTTTCTTGTTGCTCAAAGATATGCTTTTTACTTTTGAAGAATATTAACCAAGGGATAAATCCACATTTGCAAATCAATGAATAAAATTAGAATCCAAATGCCAAAAGTAAAGGGATAGGAAAGAGCAAAGGATTTATATTTTGGGTTGAGGATTTAATATCACTAGTTTGTGAATGTGTTTTCCAATCTATTATACATCATTTATGATTTGGATAGTTGGTAGGGGCATACATTGTTCAGAGTAAATAATTGGTAACAATGCAATAGATTAAGGGTAATTAGTTTTACTTTCTCTGTATTGAGTTTTCTTTTTGCCACATGAAGCTGCTCAAATGTTAACCACAGATTTATAGCTAATGTACTATGTAGAATAGTATGGCTGTGTTTTTCCAGTTATTCTCTGTGGCATATTTTACTAATCCATATAGGTTTAGCTTTTACTGTTTGCAGGGCTGGGAAAGTCAGAGCTCCACACTGAGAAGCGAAGATGGAAATGCTGCTTTTTTTTTTCTCTCCCTGGGGAGTAACCCTCTGGCCTTCAGGCAGTTCCTTTAAAAATAGCTTCTGTCTGCCTTGTGCCATTATTAGCACAGATACAATTCCCATCCTGACTGTCCAGAACAGAAATCAGTCTTCTGTACACAAGAGCAGTTCATCTGTGCACAAGTTGCTTTTATATGTCACCATGGCGTGCATCAGCTTGAGTTGTTGGTGTTTCCATAAAGTGTTTACTTTAGGTGCCTGTGATACGGTACAGGGAAAAAAAAAAACAGGTAATAAAAGTATCTGTGTGCCACACTATCTTTCCTCTACAAAAAACCTATCATCCCAGGTGTTTTGCCAGCTAAAATAAAAACCAGAAGGAAAGTTATTTTATTCACCCACAAAATGTGAATCTTTCATGGAGTCTTTCTATCTGTTGCCCTTCTATTTAAGAT
Organism: Avahi laniger; assembly: GCA_963575035.1. Lineage (NCBI taxonomy): Eukaryota > Metazoa > Chordata > Mammalia > Primates > Indriidae > Avahi > Avahi laniger. The sequence goes on from CAUYSK010049415.1 coordinate 68,018, forward strand.
GATCAATTGTTTGGCCAAGGAAAATTAAGAGAAACATTTGAAACTGTGGACTTTCTATTAAAAAAGAAGAAATGATTACACAAAAGTGGACATATGTGTAGCAGAAGCCCACAACTTTCTGAAATGGTACAATATGAAAATTATATACATACATGTAATTTCTTAATATGATATTTTTCTGTGAGCCCATAGTCATAAATATTTCCCCCAAAGTAATACTGATTCTATAAAACAAATCATAAATGAAGTCCACTTATTTTTTAACAAATTAATTATAAGAAAGATGAAAAGCATTTTAAATTACATATAAAGATATAGTTAATTAAACTTTCATAAATCTACTGCTTGGCTCACAATGTTTATTAACAAATAAAATTATATCAGAAAGGTAACAAAAAAGATTAACTTTGGATTTCTTTTCTTTAAGTTTTGGATCTAAATAAACTATAAAAAGACCTTCAATTACTCTTCAAGCAGCAAGGTTTACATTATCTGCATGCCTTATGCATAACACGACTATAGTTCCAGGGGCTCTGATGTTTTCTAAGCTAGTAGTTTCACCATTGCCAGCAGGAAATGTGCTGATGCTATTAAAGAAAGTCAATGATGTTAACAAAAGTGTTGAGTTGTGCCTTAGATTCACAGAGTGCTAGATACCTTGATGGCATCATTATTTCCTTTAAAACTCTCTTTCTTAGATTGAGGAAACTTTAGACCAGGACGAGAACTTCTACCATTGCCATTCACTGATTTATTCCCTCAGATGTTATCTTTCATCGAGTGTTTGCAAGCCATGTCCTGTCTATGTCAAAGTGAAGGAAAAGGATATTGTAAAGAATAAATAATAGCAGCGTACAGCAGACAACAGAAAACCAAGATATAATGCACAAGTTACGTGCAGGGAAGAGCAAATCTTTCCATTCTACCACACTGTATCTTGGACAACTTCTTCAACATCTTAGGATATGTCTTCAACCAAGAGGACCAGAATTATAGATATTTTCTTACTGCCTCAGTCTATCTCGGACATTAATGTTCCATTTTGTGTATATTTTATTCATTCCAGTTTTACTACTATATTTTGAGCTTGACTCCCCCTTCTGTTTGTTATTGATTGATATCTCAATTTTTTTTAGCTCTTACTTTGTATCAAGTGCTAAGCTTAACGGTAGAGACAAAATGCAGAATCATAATCCCAACATACAAGAAATTTACAGTTTAACAGAAGAAGCAGACATGAATCACATACTGTTGACCCTGAACAACATGAAGCTTAGGGGTGCTGACCCCACACACAGTTGAAAATCTGAGCATAAACTTTCACTCCCCAAAAACTTAGTTACTAATAACCTACTGTTGACTGAAAGCCTTACTGACAACATAAACAATGGATTAACACATATTTTGTATGTTACATGTATTATATACTGTGTTCTTACAATAAGGTAAGCTAGGAAAGAGAAAATGTTATTAAGAAAATCATAAAGAAAATATATTTAAAATAAAGTGGAAGTAGATCATCATAAAGGTCTTCTTTCTCATTGTCTTTACGTTTAGTAGGCTGAGGAGGAGGAAGAGAATTTATACTTACAAACTACCATACATTCTATGAAGAAAAGTCACAGGAAACAAAATTAAATATCAGAGGAAACCTGTTCTTGTGTCTTGATATTTAATGTAAGATTAAATATCAGAAATAATCTGTTATAGGTGAAGCTAGCAAATTTTAAGTTGAGACATGAGGTTGTGCAAGAATTGACTAGCAAATAAGGTGGAGAGAACATTACAGGTGTGGAGAACATATTTTGCCACACGGCTCTGGGGTGGGAGGCAATGTGTTGCATTCAGGAAACTGAAAGAAAGCCAGTGAAGCCAGAGCCGAGACAGTAAAGAGCACATCAGGAGATTGCGCTAAACTGTTAGGCAGGAGGTAGAGCAAGTAGGGCCTTATGAGTCAGTGAATGATCTGATCTTTTTTCAAGAATAAATGAGAGGGTAATTAGCATGAATGGATTTGTTATTCCTTGACTTTACCCTCTGCTCCTTCAGTGACAAAACCATCACTTCCTCAAAGTCATTCCTGCTCTGCACCTGAATTTAATACAACTATTTCTGCTTTCTTTTGGAATTTTAGTGAGTGTCAAGCCAATTTGCCTTTAGGTACACTGAAACTCTTCTTATGGCTTTTCTTTTTTGGGAGGTTTCTGCTTATTGAGTCAATCTCCTGGCTTGTTATTGGTCTGTTTAGATTTTCTTCATGATTCAGTCTCAGTAGGTTTCAAGAATTTATCAATATCTGCTAAGTTATTCAATTTGTTGGCATATAATTGTTCGTAATAGTCTCTTATAAGCCTTTTTATCTCTGAGACATCCCCTCTTTCATTTATGACTTCATTTATTTGAGTCTTCCCTGATGTTTTTTCTTAGTCTAGATAAGGCTTTGTCAATTTTGTTTATCTTTTCAAAAAACTCTTGGTTTTGTTGATTTTTCCTATTTAAAAAAAATTTATTTGATTTATTTCTCCCCTAATCTTTATTATTTCCTTCTTTGTGGTAACTTTGGACTTAGGTTTTTTTCTTTTTCTTGTTCCTCGTGGTGTAAAGTTAGATTGATTATTTGAGATCTGTCTTCCTTTTTCACGTACATGTTTACTACTATAAACTTCCCTCTGAGAACTTCTTTGTAGCATCCCCTAAGTTTTTTTGTGTTTCCATTTTTATTTGTCTCAAGGTATGTTTTTACTTCCTTTTTCTTTTACCTATTGGTTGTTCAGTAGTATGTTGTTTAAGTTCCACATATTTGTGAATTTTCCTATTTACTTTCTATTATTGATTTCTTGCTTCATACAGGAAAAGATCAGAAAAGATACTGGATAAGATTTCAATCTTCTTAAATTGGGAAAGACTTGCTTTGTGATCCAACATACGATCTATCCTGGGGAATGCTCCACCTACTCTTGGGAAGAATGGGTATTCCACTGCTGTTGGATGGAATGTCCTGTACATGTCTGCTAAATCCATTTGTTCTATAGCCTTATTCAAGTCCCATTTACTTATTGACTTTGTCTGGATGATCTATCCATTGTTGAAAGTGGGGTACTGAAATCCCCAGCTATTACTGTACTGCTTTAAATTACTTCCTTAGTATCTGTTAATATTTGCTTTTTATATTTAGGTGCTCTAATGTTGGGTATACATACATTTACAATTGCTATAGCCTCTTGAAGAATTGACCCCTTTATCACTTGATATGGTTTGAATGTTTGTCCCCTCCAATTCTCATGTCGAAATTTGATCCCCAATGTTGGAAGGGGGGCTGAGAGGTGTTTGGGTTATGGGGGTGGATCCCTCATGGCTTTTTGCCCCTCTCCCTCCTGGTAATGAGGGAGTTCATGTGAGAGCTGGTTGTTTAAAGGGTGTGCCCAGCGCTTCCTCTCTCACCATGTGATGTGAAGCACCTGCTCCTCCTTCGCCTTCCTCCTTAATTGGAAGCTCCCTGAAGCCCTCACCAGAAACAGATGCTGGCATCATGTTTCTCTCACAGCCTGCAGAACCATGAGACAAATAAGACTCTTCTCTTTATAAATTACCTGGCCCCAGGTATTTCCTTTATAGCAATGCAAAATGGACTAACACATCTTATATAATGAGTTTGTCTTTTGTGACAGTTTTAACTTAAAGTCTATTTTATCTAAGTATAGCCACATCTGCTGTCTTTTGATTTCTATTTGCATGGAACAGCTTTATCCATCCTTTCACTTTCAGCCTAAGTGTGTTCTTAAAGCTAAAGTGAGTCTTCTGTAGGCATCACATTGTTGGATAAGAATCCTGTCAGGTGGGGGGAGTGAGGGTGGGGTAAACCCACAACTAATGGAAGTGGAGTGCACTGTATGGGGGAAGGACACACTTATAGCCCTGGCTTGGGCGCAGCAAACCCATTACATGTAACCAAAATGTTTGTATCTCCATGATATCCTGAATTAAAAAAACAAAAATAAATAAATAAAAGAATCATATTGTTGGATCTTGGGAGGGGGGGTTTGTTTTTTTCCATTCAGCCACTCTGTCATTTGATTGGAGAATTCAATCCATTTATAATTTGAAGTGATTACTGATAGGTAAGAACTTACTATAGCCATTTTCTTCATTGTTTTCTTACTTTTTTAGGTCTTTTGTTCTTTTCTTCCTCTCTTGCTGTTTTCTTTTTTTTTTTTTTTTTTTGTTGTAATGATATTCTTTGATACCTTTCCCTTTATCTTTTGGGTATCTAGTAGAGGTTGTCTTTGTGATTATCACAGGCTTGCAGAAAATATCTTCTAGTCATATCAGTCTATTTTAAGCTAGAAACAACTCAATTTCATTGCAAACAAAATGTCTTCACTTTTACATCTCTCCCCCACCCACTACCATGATTCTCTCCGCTTTTGTATGTCTTAAAAAGTCTGTATTTTGCCTTTGTTGTTGAAAGACAATTTTGTTGGGTACAAAATATTGACAGGTTTGTTTTTTTTTTCCTTTCAGGTCTTTAAAAACATTGTTTGTGATGTCAAGTCTTCTCTCATTTTAATGTTTGTCCCTCTGTATGTAACGGGTCTGTACTCCTCACTGGCTACTTTGGAAATTTTCTCTTTATCATGTTTAAAGCAGCTCAATGTGATGCTTTTGGTGCAGATTTCTGTATTTTCCTCATGCTTCAGGTTCATTGAGTTTCTTGCAGAGGTGAGTTTATAGTTTACATCAAATCTGTAAAATTATTGGTCATTATTTATTCATGTGTTTTATTCTATCTCATTTCTATTCTCCTTCAGGGAAAAGGATTACATGTATATTAGTCTAACTTTATTCTGTGATTGAGTTAACAACCTCCTGTGTACTCTAACAAATGCCCCTTGTTTTTTACCCTAATTTTTAGAAACATGAACTATTCCTGGCTCTATGTGGGCCTGGGTAATTATTATCTCTTCTCTTTTTCTGGTGGTTCTTTTCTTAGCTTCCAACAGTTTCCTCATATGCATGGGTCTTTAGTACTCAGCGGAAGACTAGAAGGGAAATCTTTGCAGATCTCTATGTCTCTACCTCTGCATCTCTCTTCTTTCTGGTGCTCTTCCCTGTAACTCTAGCTCCCTTGGTCTTCCCAGAGGTCTTGTTCCAACTGCTCAACCAAGGAAAACTGCCAGGCTCTGCATATAGCCTGACATCTCTCTTGGGCAACAAGTTAGGGCAGTTATTAGCTCACTCGATGAACAGTACCTTCTGATGTCCAATGTCTAAAAGTCACTATTTTGTATATTTTATCTGGTATTTTAGCTGTTTCATGTCAGAGGGTAAATCATCTAGCCACTGTTTTTCCAGCTTGGTCAGAAGTGGAAGTCATCTTTAATGTTGTTTCTAAGTTTTACTGTTAATACATGCAAAAAAGTCTATTTCTGATAGATCAAATAATCTTGATTTTATTTATATGATCACTTGATCCTGAAAAGTGGGATCTTATTTAAATGTTGTCAAATCAAAATCTCATGTCTAAGAATAACAGGATAAAATCAGGGGATATATAAAAATGCTGGTTATGTACTTTTTTAGGACTTACATTAATATAAATATTAAATAGTTGTTTGTACAAATTTAAGAACATAATGAATACATAAAATGTAGCTAACTTATCTTCCCTAATATAGAAATTCTTGCATAAAATATCTGGGTGTTAAATAGTAATGCAATAGACTTAAGACTTTAATTTGAAAAACTTTTGCACAGTATTATGTCTATGCTTTCACTAATGTGAATTGATTTGATTTTTTAATTCAATGTGTATTAGCTTTGGCTGCAGCTGCTTGGTCAAATAATCCTTCCTGCATTATACTCAATGCCATAACACCTATCAGGATTTCATTTAAAGGTTTAAAATAAAGCTTACAAAACACATTAATTCACAGAGCATCATGAAAGAACAGCTTAAGGAAAACTAAAAAGAAAAGAAAAAGTGGATACCTACTGCATATCTCTAAGCATTATGCCTGGAGTAGTGTCATAATGAATATATTTGGATAACCAACAACCTTCTTGAACTATGCTGCCAGCATAAGATCTTAAAAATATTGTGGTGACAAGTTCAAAACATTTTATCCCCAATCCATATATGTATATTTTTGAAGGCATTATTGTCCTCAAATGCTTCATTCAAACAATGTGGAACTTAATCAGCAGTAAACTAAAAGGCAGCTGTAGTTATTTTGATAGTGTTTCTCAAAAAGCATTACGAGTTTTAGGTGTACTTTCTTTCAAATAATCTTGAGAAATACTGGGTCATATTGTCACTTTGAATGGCTATGCAGTTTGAGTTTCTCCTACCTTTCTGACTGATTTATTTCATTTAAGTTTTACTCTATCTAAAGCCAAGGTTAACATGTATAATTCAGTTGATTAAATGTATATTGAACAACTGTTTGCTTAGTGGTGGGAGTATAGAAATTAATAAATCCAGTCTCTACTGAAGAACTTATATTCAAAAACTTGAAGCAGATAAAGAAGCAGATAATTTCAGTGAATATATTTTCTCCTATGAGAGGTAAGCAAATGGCAATACAGGAGCACAGAGATAAGGCTGTATTAAGTTACATCATAAACAGAAAGCAGAAGATATCTGATGAAGAGTGTGTAAGGTGCTAAGACGTGATGTCTGCTAGAGCACACATCATGATGAGAATGCAGCATTGTTCAAAACATTATGTCAAAAACCACTGTGGTATTGTAGCGGTTAGGTACATCACTTTGCACAGGGCCAGTTAAGAAGTAGCATTAGGTCCTCTGGACAGTGAGGGCTTGGCAATACTGCTATAATGTGGAAGGGAAAGATCTAATGTTTTAGTGTATATTGTCAAAAAATAGATGTACCAAGGAAAATTCCCAAGCTGATAGTAACATATAGATTGGAACTTTCATTTCAACAAGACTATAGAGTTAAGTTGGTTATCTGGAATTCACAGATTAAAAGTTGTTGATTTTGTGGCTCATAGGTAACAAGAAATGGTTTTAAGAGAGACTCAATTTGAAAAGGCAAGACTGGCAAACTGATTAGGTGGTGAGACATTTGGGAAGTTTTTTTGTAGTTAAGATAAAAATACAGAAAAACGTGTAAAAACTAACATTTACAATGCAAAAGACACCTATGCAGGCATGGACTTCATTCCTCAAACCTTATATGATATCGATATGTAAAAATGAAAGACTCTTAGAGACTTTTATATGGGACTTAAATACAAGCAAATACTATTTCCATTCTTTCTCAAACCTAAAAAGAATAGCAATATAAATATTTCCAATTATTAAATCAAATACAAAACATGAGTTGCAAAGTGTAAAATCTGTAATTAATGTAAATTAGAAGCAGGTAAGTCACATAGAACACTTATAGGAAAAATACATTATTTTCAGAAACATACAGGGAAATATATAAAAATGGTGAAACTATTCTAAAAGAAAGCTTTCAGCCATTAGAATGGTAAGTAGAAATATGTGCTATTATTATTCCTAGCCTCCTTCTGTCTATACAAATTTTCATGACATCAGACTTAGTTTCTAAACATAAACTATATTTGACAAAGCAAACCTATCTTACAAAGAGAAATACATTACAAATCAACACAGGTGTATGTTTTGTTTTAAATATACTTCATATAATTAAATATAAAAATATCAGTTGTGTGTTTTGAATACTTCTGTACATAAAAATTGTGGAAAACACAATAGAAGTATTCAAAATAGCCTGTATCATAAAGGAGCTTATAACCTTTTTGAGAAAAAACAAATCTACATTTTTTTAAAAGTATAACAATAAATGAATGTCACATGAGAAAATGCATTTACAGTGGAAAACCATCAGAAGGACAGAGATAAGGGTTTTATTCAAATGACTAGAAAAGTCTGACAGATCCAGAACAAAATAAAGACCCTAGGAAGATTAGGGAAGAACATCCTGGGATTCCAGTTTATGTATATAGTCCAGGGAATGAAGACTGGGGCCATTTGCGTGCCTCGGGGTGAAGGGGATTTTCTTTTCTTTTCCAGTTTTTGCTTTATTAGCATAAATGTGGCTCCAGCTCTCATTGGCTGCTACATAGATGAGTGATATCAGTCCAGAAAGACAAGATCAGTGTGGCCAGGAGGGAAAGAGAACACACTGTATATTCTGACTTTATTCCTGATAACTTTCTGTAAAATAAATCATTCTGTACAATTCTGCATTATGAAAATTTGCCATTTAAAAGAATTCTGTGGTACAGTCTGTGAAAAAGAGAAAACTAACACTATAAGTGGTGATTAATGTTTTATAATTAATAAATAACATAATTACATATGTTATAATCATATAATATGTAATACAATAATAAAATTTTAGTATTTAGTTGGTAGAAAGGGAAATACATCATCACTTCTAAGAAATGTTACTTTTATCTATGTCCCTACTTGCAATTGCTCTGGGAGAAAAGATGTCCAGAAGTGTAGTGAGCTAAGCTTTACCCCCAAATCCTTATCTAAAAATATCTGACTTTGTACTCTCCTTTATTAGCATAAAAATATAATATTTTACAAAAAGAAATTGGGAGGCTAAGAACTGAGCAACTCTGACCAGCGTTTAATTTTTGATGAGCCTTGGTGAAGTTATTTGAAAAGGAAGCATACGGTAACAAATACGCATTTTTGAAGTATCTGTGACTATCTTAAACATTAGGAAATCCTGCACAAGGAAAACAAATGCTGTCAGTGCCTAAGATAAGCCTATACTTCAGATAACAGGCACATGAGGATCCAGAATTCTGTTCTAGGTAGTAGGTGGCTACTGCATAGGGGATTTAAAAGAAAAGATGTGAAAGTTTCCTTTATTTTGAACAGCTTCCGTGTTTCTCTTCAAATTTAAAAAGACTAAAAGGTACATTATCATATGTCATATAACATCTTACAATAATGAAAATATATTAAGAAAAATGCATGAGGTATAGGAAAACTACTGACTTCTTTGTAACTGGTTGCTGCCTTAAGCCATTGATAATTTCTTGCATGGCTTTTTGAAAATGTTTTTCCATTTGTGGAATTCAATATTCCTGGAAAGCTGAGCCACAGTCACACATTCATGCTTGATCTGTTCTCCACAGTACACCAGTAGACTCTCTACTCTGGGACCAGAGCATCCCTATGGTGTCTAATAACAGAGAGCAGGTCATTCATGTGTGAAATTGAGGGTGATTGACGATAACGGATACAATTGGGTTTAAAATGAAAATGCTCATTTTGTGCATTTTAAGGTTTAATTGCTGCTAAGATGATGCTATCAATTGTATTTTTAGGTACTATCCTCTAGCATGGCACAAGATATATAGGTTTTAATATCAGTGATACTTTGAAGTTAAGTAATCACCACCATCTTCTTTGCCCTTGCCCAAGGTGTTCATGGAATCCTAAAGCACATTTTTGCAGTTAGCCTCAGAGTGACCCTGCGAGGGAAAGGAACTGTGGACATCTAGAAAAAAGCCATGAAACAGAGGAAGATGCCTGTTATGGTGAGCTGGTATTAGTTTCCTTTAGCTTTAGAAGCTCCAAGAGTAAAACGTGGCTCAAAGATTGATGGTTTTTAGTGTAAAATTTGTTAGGATTGGACCATAAGCATACTCATCAAAATATTTTTCTTTAATCAATGAGTAAAAATTTTAAAAAACAAATCAAACAAAAACACTTTACACACCCAATCAGTATGCTTAGAGCATTGGGAAGATATAGAAATATGTTTCAACTTGCCCCCCGCTCTCAGGAAGAGCATATTATTATATTACATGTAATTGGGGAAAGTAGAACTCACAGTCTGCATTCTTAGTTTTCTCTCATTCTTAAATGGCGAATGAGTAGCACAAAAATATATAGGGATTTATAATTGAATCAGAAGACCCCAAGAATTGGGATTTAATGGATGGTTTCATTGGTAAGGGAAAACTGAGACCTTGAAAAAAGGTGGAATTATTAATATTTCATCAAAAAGAAGGATAAAGGGCATTTCAGGATGAGGATGCTCCGTTGCCCTAAACTTCTCTTAGTCCCTTCTCAAAACTTTCTCTGGCTATGTGGTGTTTGCTTTATAACTCAAATAAACTTTTACTTGATGATATTTCAGTAATCTTGCAGAGGGAATTTGGAATCAGTATTCTAATAAAACATAAATCTCAATATAAACCATGTCTGGAGGACAGACAGATCATCAGTGAAAGGTAGAAGCTTTGGTGTGGGTTCCATCAGAAATCTGTAAACAACCAAATAATAACTTCACCTAAATTAGGGGAACACACACACACAAAAGACATCCACCCACCAAACTGAGAATTAAGACCTACCTTCATTTGGGTTTGCTCCAAAGTAGACACTGAGAGAGACATGCAAGATCAAGTAGTCTATTTGGAAGTGGGGGAAAACACAGGCAGGGGAAATGGGAAGTGAGTCCAGGCAGGGAAAGCAGCCAGCAAAGGATATATTGTCAAGCTAGTTAGCATTGCAGGCAACAGGAACTTCATATTAAAGGAGGAATTCGGGAAGCCAGTGTAACATATGTACCTTAAAATTAACTCACACAAGCAAAGGGTGTGGATATTTGTATATGAACTTCCATTAGTCCTTGACTGGGGCTGTTCCTGGAGCACATCTGGGTTAGGGGCCAATAGTGTCTGCCACAGTTCACCCCTTGTACTGCTTAGATTCACCCATGCTCCCAAAGCACTCTGCACAGTCATTGATTTATCAAGGTGGTGGTTGGTGGACATAATTCATTTTAAAAATTAAAACAGAGAGTTATAAAAACAGAGGAACTATGGGATAAGTCACATATTGCAGCAATGAATATAGTCAGCCCTCAGTATCTGCAGGTTGCACATGCAGGGATTCAACCAACCTGGGATCAAAAATATTAAAAAAAAAGGAATAAAAGAAAATTACAACAATAAAAAATAATACAAATAAAAAGACCCAATACAGTATGACAACTATTTATATAGCATTTATTGTACCAGGCTTTTTGTTTTTGTGTATGTGCGGTTTTTGTTGTTGTTATTTGTGTATTAGGTTTTATAAGTAATCAAGAGATGATTTTTATATAAGAGAGTTGAGAATTCACTAATTTTGATCTGGAACAAATCCCCCATGGATACAGAGGGATGACTGTATTCATCATCTCTCTCTATATATTCTTTACTCTCTCTATATTCTTTGTGTCATAGAGTATCACAACTCTGGTAGATATCAAGTGATACCGAACTGGATTCTAAAAAATCTTAACAACTTTTATATTTGTACTTCTAGGAAAATTCTCTAACGCTGGTAGTTTGGTACTTAGAATGTCAAGAGGTAGTACTATTTATTGTCTTTCATCTAAGATGTAGAAATTTAGAAAGGCTATTATTCCTAATATTAAAATATGAAAAAAAAGAAACTTTAGAAAATCATACATTTTCTAGAAACAATTAAAGACCCCAAGTGACAGGGCAGCCAACTACCCAGAAATCTCAGAAAAAGCAGGTGTCAGCAAGGGGAAATGGAATGTGAACAGTGAATTGCTTCTCATAAAGCATGAGAGAAAGGTTCAGCTGTTAGAGAAACTGGTAAGAAGAATTTAGGTAAAGTTGGTAATGAATTGTTAAAGGTTGGCATGAAAGTATAGAACACCTGGAAGCTGTAGACACAAGGGTAATTTACATCCATTTACAGGTTCTTTTTCTTCACAGAACTCACCAACTGTTGCTGAGAAAAAGTGTACGTATAAAATTGGACCCAAAAGAATCCTCTGCTTGGTGGTGCAGGCTTCAAGGAAGGGAGAAAAGAACAAAGCAGGAAAAGCTTAAAGCCACAACCATTCCTGTATCTCCTATGAAGCAAAAGCCTTCATTCACTCAGGAAGAGGCAGGAAATCCCGTGACCCACAGAACAAAAGTAAAGGAGCATCATGGCTTGGCGAAGGGAAAAAAAAACAGACACGCTATCACTGGAAGAGATGGAGACAACCTTCCCTTGCTTATAAATCACCAACGGTTGGGGGAGTGACAATATCACTAAAAAAGTCAGGAAAAAATAAGCAGCACAGAGCATGGAAGAATGGCAGAAAATATCAAATGGAGTAACGTACATGTAACTAAGATCTAGTAAGAAGAAGAAAGAGAAAATGGAGCAGAAAAAATATCTGAAGAGATAACAATTAATACTTTTCAGAAACTAAATGAAGACATTAAATCCCAGGCCCCAAAGCTCAAAGAACAATAACGGGGCAAACACACACACACACACACACACACACACACATACACACACACCCTTGAATACATAGTATTCAAACTGCTGAAAGCCAAAGTTAAAGAGAAAATCTTGATGGCAGTCAGAAAAAGAAGATAAATTACATATTAATACAAAGGAACAATAAAAAAAATAATTACAGCAAACTTATCAGAAACTATGAGAGCCAGAGATTAAGGGCTAAAAGAAAAATAATCTATTAACCAAGAATTTTATATTTAGTAAAAACAGTTTTCAAACAATTCTTCATTTCAAGATGGAGAAGCAGAAATATCTTTAGGCAAACAAAACTGACAGAATTCATTAATGGTAGAACTGCAGCGCAAGAAACGGTAAAAGACGCTCTTATGACAGAAGGAGTACATCAGACACTTGGATCTACACAAAGAAATGACTGTCTCTGGAAATGGTTAAATGAAGGTAAATATAAAAGACTTTCGACTTATTATAATTCTTTTAAGGATAATTGACCTACCTAAAGCAAAAATAGTAGCAATATAAAAATGTACTGTTGATTAATGACATATGAGAAAGTAATATGAATGGCAACAATACGACAAAAGATATAGAGGAGGAATTGAGGTTAAACAGTTACAAGGACTTTCAATCTCATGTGAGCCTGCACGAACTATTTAAAGTCAAACAGTGATTAATTAACGATGTATACTATAAATCCTACAAAGTGCCATGAGTGGATTTTGGAGGGTGATGAAACTCTTCTCTATCTTAATTATGGTGATGGTCACATGATTTGCATTTGTTAAATTCATGTAACTGAACACAATAAAAAGTACTATTTTACTGTATGTAAATAATACCTCGATAAATCTATAAAAATTTAAAATCAAGAGAGACATTTTTATTCTCACAAATTCTCACAAAGATTCTTTATTCTCACAAAGATATTGTAGCAGTCAGTATCATTTGAGGGCTAAAAACTACTTTGATAAAATTTATGGTCTATTAAAGATTTTAGGGAATAGAACATCCTACCTGCAATTGTGGAGTACAATATCGCAAGCTTCCTGTCAGGTAAGTTTCAAGTTCATAGGTAGTTGATGGAGGGTAAGGGAGGAGGCGGAAATCCTTAGCGGTCACAGGACAAATATCTTTTTTAAGGCTCAAGATCAAAGGTTTATTTTATTTATATAATTTTAATAATTTTATGGGCCTGCAAAATATAATAGTAATAAATATGTGCAGTTAGACTGTAAGATGGTTCTTAAACAAGTATTATGCTTTTAGTTTCTCCGTACTTTTTTTCCCATCTCAGTTTTAGATACTGCCAAAAGCTTATTCTCAAAGCAGCACATAGGAGTGTGGAGAATTGAAAAGGGTGGGGGGTGGAGGAGAGAGAAGCTAATGGAAACGGACGCTTCTTAATTGTGTTTTGACTCCTCTTACAAGCAAAATGCTTTATTGGAGAGCTGCTGTTTGGTGTCTAATTTCCTGACATTTCTGAGAATCAAATCTAACGGGCACAGCTCGATTAACATAGTTTAGTGAGGATGTTGTTTTTCTGGTCTCTTCTGACATGTAAGCCGGGACGGACTAATACTAAAATCTGAGCAGGTCTTTTGTTAAAACAAATATTCTAAGCCAATCTTCCTGTCAAGGGAACAAATCCCAGTATAGATTATTGCTCAGGCTCCTTCCGTATTCTTCAGTCGGACATCTTGCCTCGCCTTGCCTAGAGCCTGAACCAGTCTAAGAGGAGGAAGGATGTTTTTTGTGGTGGTTGTTTTGTTTTTCATTATTGTATCCCAAGTACCTAGCATAATGTCTGGCACAAAATACACATTGAATACACTTTTGTAAATGAGGGAATGAATAAGATGGATTGAGTATAAGCTATTCTCAACTGGAGCACATGTGACTAATATTTAGAGGTGGTTGCCAGGAACGTAGTCCCCCTCCCACATCCCTCGTGGTTGGCTGTAAGTCTTTGGCGGTCTCCATGAAACACTTGGAGGAACCAGAAGTATAGGCCCTAAACGGTGCCCTAAGTGCTATACACAGTTCCCTTTGAATGTCTCTAGTTTCTAACAATCACATGGCAATTATTACAAAATGTTTTGAGTAACACACTTATTTCCAAATGGAAACATCAAAACACATTTTGGCTCTTTTTCAAAGGGAAAATGAAAGAAGATGATCTTGGTTTTTGAATCTTGCAGAGCTAAATTCTAATCCTGATACTACAACTTATTAGCAAGACTGTGAGAAAGTTACTTATCCTGTCTATTCCTTAGTTTTACTCATCTATAAAATGGAGCTAATAAAACCTACTCTAGAAGGTTATTAAAAAGATTAGAGATAAATAATTTAGAGTACTTGGAACAGAACTTACCTAACTTAAAATTGGAATATTTTGTATATATCTTACTCTTTCTAACAGTTAGTTTGGGGTTTGTGCTCCAAATGCACTCCTTGCATGTAAAGAGTAAATCTACCTGTCTCTCTTAACATTTTGATCACCTGATGGTTCTGTTCATATGTACGAAAATATGTAACAATTCTTGCCAGAGAGAATGAGAACAGAGAAAGCAAGAGTGTTCTCTGCCCCCTCTGTAGACATCTGCTTGTCACTGTAAGGCTGAGATTTGATTACCCTTCTTTATATCCACAGCATGAAGAGCTACAGAATGTAAGTGGCCATGTAATTATTGAGTATTTTTAAAGTCTTTTCAATGATATTATTCTCAAGGGCTTAAAACCTCAATAACTCTTGCTGTGACTGTGTGGCCAGAGTTTGCCCTTTCTTGTTTTCATAACATTTATTCAGGGGGAGAAGGGCAGATCCATTCTTAATTTGCTTTTTACAATGTATCAATCATACTTATTCTACCTATATAACATATATATGGGTCATATTTCTATTTTTTTGTTCTGAAAACAGCTATACCTAAGAGACTGTTTAACCTGATCTTTCCTTTTACTTTTTTGAGATAAAAATCAACTTCTCTAATAAATAAATTTGGAATTTGTTTAATAATTTTGGAAGCATTCTGCACTTTTTATACTTTTTTGGATAAAATATGGTGGAGATAGAAGAAGGTAGTATGAAAAAAGATGGGATATGGCGCCAGTCATTTCTTCAATATTTTCCTATTGGTCTAGGACCATTGAGTATATCCCGTATGTCTTGAGTTGATAGTGCCATCTGGTGTAAAGTCCATTAATTTTAATACAGATCATCTTCACAATATTGATGAGGATCTAGACAAACTCTGTTCAACAAAACTTTCTTTTACGGTAGATAGATTCTATATCTGTGCTTCCCAATGCAGTTTTCGTAAACATGCGATATTGATCACTTGGAATATGGCTAGGGTGACAAAATTTTTAAATTTCAATTAATTCATATTTAGTCACATGGTTTCATGAGACAGCAGAGACCTATTGAACTTAATTCAATATTATATCATATGAAACCAATGATTATCCCAAGAGATGTCTCCCACTGCTTATTAAGTACTCAAGTGCAGAAAACTGGAAAAGAAATAACAACACAATTCCTTTTTATAGCACTGAGAAAAAGCCATTGTGAATAAAAGCACATAGTGGATGGACATTTATTCTTTATCTACTTTGTGCAAGAATCTGTGGAAACACACACAAATATAAGACATAAATCCTGCCCTAAGAAACATACAGACTACTGAAGAAACAAACATAACTCTAATGCAGATTAATAAATACTGTACCAAACTACATGCCAATTGCTATTGGAATGTAGAGATGAAAAATTAATTTTTCCTAAAATTGGCATAAAGCTGGTATTATATTAGGTGAGGAAAGCTTACAACTAGAATATTCAGGAAGGCATAAGATGCCTATGTTTTAATCCTTAGCTGGCTACATCATGTTCTAAAACATGTTATTACCACATTTCCCAGTGAGTTTTGACCACTCAACAACTACAGAAATATATATGCTCTGTGATTGAAGAAAAAAGTTGGTAAAATGTTTAACTCCAGGTTCATGTATTAATGCTATCTGTTCCTGCCAGTAAGAGAATATCTTATTAAATATACAATTTTTAAAACAAATTAATTTGGAAATATAAGCATTTAAATACATATATAATTTTAAATAAACTAAAGAGATCTGCAACCATGGAAATTCACATATTTTTATAGACATATTGAGGTATAATTTACATATCATAAAAACCACCCATTGTCAGGGTACAATACAATGCTTTTAAGTAAATTTATAGACTTGTGAAACCATCCCCCGAATCCAGTTTTAAAACATTTCCATCAGTGGGGTGGGGACGAGCGGAGGAGAAAAAAAAAGAACATTTCCATCACTCCAAGAATTCCTTGGAGCCCACTGGCAGTTGGCTCCCACTCCCACCCCTCAGACTATACAACCACTTGATCTGGGCTCTATAAGTTTGTCTTCTTGGATTATTTCATATAAATGGAACTTTTGGACTGTTTTGGAACCATCTTCTTGTCTTATTAACTCTTCCTTAGTTCAGAAAATTTAAAATCACTAACAATTCTTACGAGCACATGGAAGAAAGGCACTGACTTGGGGAAAGTCCCTTGAGTTAAGAGCAAGGTGATTTTATCTTGCCCTTCAAGCTTGAGGAAGGACGGTGAACTCAACTTTAGAGTGTGTCTTTTTCACCTGTGTATACGGTAACTAATTGCCGCAGCCCGCCAGCTGCTATTCAGAGCGTGCTGCCGGGATGCTGCGTGCTCAAACAAATGCCTATGTATTTGAGATGCTGTCCTTCTCGTTTCTGTTAGTAGCCTTAGCAATCTCTTCATGCTGAGTCACTAAGTGGGGAGCAGGACGAAAAGGTGGGAAACAATAGTTTCCTGGAGGTTGTGCAACTTCCTCAGCATGTACTTTAGGCCAGGGAGTGCTTTCTTTGATAGAGTGTTTTAAAAAGCATTGATTACTCACACTTCCATCCACGCACGCATACACATAAAAAGTCAAGTGCCACTTATGTAAGAATAGGGACTTAAAGTTCACTTGGGATTAATTTTTCTTCTCTTCTTTTCTACTCTTCCCTGATAAATAAAAGCATGTGAGTATGTCAAACCAGTGTGTCCTAGTGTGAGTTTCTTTGTATTATTATTTTTTTAAATCTTCTTTTGGGAATGAGGAAAGTTACAATTAGTGATTTGTGATTTAGTTCCATTCTGATTAACGAGGATTTCAGCTTCAGTTTCTAACATTATGAACTAAATGTCACAGTTCATTAGACTGGAGCCAATTTGGTCCATCCCAAGTTTATATCCATGTTTCCATAAATCCTTTCCTCGGGATTTATTAACTTGGCACCAAGATGCCCCAAGTGTGTCTTTTTTCAATTAAAGAAGAAAATATCAGAGCATAACTTTTTCAGTTGCATTAATGTTCAAGAAGACATGTGTGAGCTGGAGAAGCAAAACGATCTCTGGAATCTACTCCTAATGATATTAGAAGTAACCTGAGATAATAGATGTTAGGATTAACAAACATCAACCGGTTTTTACTTATGCTAGTAAGTATAAAACATATGCATTAATTTTTGCACCCCCTAAGCCAGATGCTATTTTCTGGGGAGACAGACTTATACTATTTTTAAATGTGCTTGTGAAATTTTATATTTTGGCTTTACTCAATGTATGAATTTTGTAATTATCCTGGAAATGTTCATTGTTTACCATCTTTGTATTAAATGTCAATTGTTTTACAAAATGAGGTTCCCATATCTCTCCAAAGTATAATGTAAATATAAGTGCTATAAAATCATTTTAAATGCTAGATAATATGGTTAAGTGATAATTTATAAGTGCATATTTTTATGTACTTTTAAAATTTCATATATGGGAAGAAAACTTTCAACGTTTTTAAACTGGCTGGTTTATGGAAGGTGATTAATATATATTCATTAAATAAATAAGAATCTGTTGAGGACATGAACTTCAGACCTAAAATTTGAAGCTATTTCTCAAAATTAGACGAAATAAGTATTTTTCATATGTTATGTTAAATTATCACAATAAATAATACATTACCAACTTAAGATTTGCCTTTTAGATAAAATAATAATTTTATATAAATATAGGGGAATATATGATGTTTAATAACCTAGAAGCAAAAGTAAAAATGTAATAATCAGATTTTTAGAACATTATTTAGTACAGTCATACATCACTTAATGAGAAGGATACATTCTGAGAGATGCATCATTAGGCAATTTTTTCATTGTGTGAACATCATAGAGTACACTTACACAAACCTACATAGTAGAGCTTTCTACACACCTAGGCTATATGGTATAGTCCATTGTTGAAGCCCTTCCTTCAACGTCCCTTAAACCTTTCTCTGTATTATTTTCTCAGTTATATTTACCAACATCTAACATATATTTTACTCATGTGTTTCTTTAGTTTTTTCATTTATTTTTTTTTCTTTTACTGAGATGTAAATGTCTGAGAGTAGGACTTTTTGTATCCTTGGCATCCTGCCCTGTCCCTAGCACACAGGAACATGCCTGAAATAGAGTAGACCCTTTTGAATGAATGGTGAATGATGATGCTCTTGTGAAGTCTGTCATAGGATTTACTTTCACACTCAACCCATTTTAAGAAACCATTTCATAGTTTTGATAAACATTGTTATAAATAAAATTATCATTTAATTTGCAGTGAGATAATCCAATTATTTAGCATGAATGAGAAGAAGATAGCTCTATTGCCATTTTATTTTTCTTTTTTACTGACAATATACATTTGGATTTGTGCTAATCAGGATTGGCTCAGTTATGCCAAGGTAACAAAATTCCCAAAATCTCAGTGGTCTAAATCAACGAAGATACTTCTCACTCAAGCTACATGTCCACTGCAGGTTGACTGGTGACTCATCACTTGCACTGCCATCCTTACTCCAAGATTAGTCAGGCAGAACAGCTACTGTCTGAAATGTTGCCTGATGCAGACAGTAGTGGGAAAGAATGGAAAAGAAATTGGCAAAGCATGTGCTAGCTCTTAAAGCTTCTACATGAAAAAGACACAACACTGCTAATCACGTTTCACTGACCAAAAAAAGTCACTTGGCCTTGCATGACTTCAAAGAGCAAAGAAAGTAAAATCTTCTTGAAAAGTAGTAAATTTGATATTCAAGAAGAGTAATACAGTTTACCAGATTCCAAATACTTGGTTTGTTCAACCTCATATAATAGAATGCATTCACCCTCATGCTAATGGAGACAATTCAAAAGTTCTGAGCAGTTTCTATTTTGAACTCAAAGTCCAGGATCTTTCATAATGTGAGTTAATATCTATGTCAGAATAGAATGTGATTCTGCTTAATACAGAGAACTAAAAAGTTTTGTGGAACATAAATGCACCCAGTATACAATGATGGAACATAAATAAGACAATGGTAATAAATTCTCCATTTGTGTAGGGAAGAATGGGAGATATATATCAGCCATTGGTCCCCAACAATTATTAAATTCCCCTAGGCAGACAATTGAGATTTGTCCCTAGATTCAGAATGGGTAATGTTCTTTGACTAGACTCTGATTCTGATCTCTGGTTTTAGATCTCTACTCTATTCTCCTACATGAGCTTTAGATACTGCCTTTTGGAGGCCCTTAATTTTTTATTAGAGTCCTTGGCTTTATCTGAATAAGCCGTTATAGAAGATGTTTTGTTTGCTCTGTGGCTTTCTTAGCTAACTTCCTGTTCATAAGAGGTCAGGGGATCCCAAGGGTTGCTTCAAAGAGCTATGTGTGTGCTGTAGGCTGGGAATTCCTTCAGCAATATGAGTGTCTCAAAAACTTAATCTTTCATCTTTGATTCCAGTCTACTCCACATTTAAATAGCCAGATACACAGTCATTCTTTAGCATATCCTTTAGATTTGACATCATTCTATGTTTGTTTTTTTTTTTTTTTTTTTATCCTTACACTTCTCTTTCTATTTTAGATACTCAACTTCTCAACTCTATCTTAGATAGTCAGGCAGATTCCCCATGGAGGGCCACATCTTTAATATCTTTTTCATAAGCTACTTTGTAAATGTAAAAGATACATTTTCAGTGTTTTATTGATCCAATCAATGGCTGTAACACTTGCTTTGAATTGGTCCCTGTCAATACAATAAATTTAATAGAGGTTAAAATTCCTTTGCATTTCCAAAATGAAACCAACTTGGTGTAATTCCTGAAATAGTTAACAGTAGTGACTTAAAACAACAGTCATTTATTTAGGTCATGAATTTGCTGAGAAGTTCTGATCTGGGATCAGTTTGGCTGATCTGAGCTAGCCTCTCATGTGTGTCTGCAGATGGTCTTCAGTTTGACAGGGGGCTAGACATTCCCACAAGGCCTTCCATATCTGGTAGCTGTCTGGGAATAAACTGGGGCAATACAAGTCACTTGGTGTGTATGGCTCATCATTCAGTAGGTGGACACAGGTTTGTTCATATGATAGCAATATTGTAAGAGTAACAAGCTCTAATGTTCAAGAGTGTTTTTAAGCTTCTGCTTGCATAATATTTATTAGTGTCTTAACAGCCAAAGCAAGTTGTATGGTCAATATAGATTCATGGGTTGGAAAAACAAGCTCTGCCTCTTGATAGGAGTTGCTGCAAAAGTACTGTGGCCATTTTTGCAAACAACTAGATTATTGTATTTGTATATTTCTAGATTTAATTTGATAATATTTGCTTAGGATTTTTGAGTATAGGTTTATATGAGATAGGCTTATATTACTTATGAGTCAGGGAATGTTCTTGATTTTTTACTACCTATAATACAGACAGTGCCTAACTTATGATGGATCAAAATATGATTTTTCAACTTCACAATGGGTTTATTGGGAAATAACCTAGTCATAAGTCAAGGTGCATCTGTACTTTGCAAAATTATAGCATTATTTCTTCCTTAAACATTTGAAATTATTTGCAGTTTAATTGTCATTATTGTTTACATGGTACATCTTTCTCCATCTTTTTAATATTCAAATTTATGTATTCTTTACTTTCAGATGTATAACTTGCAAATACTACAAAAGCTGCTTAAAAAAATCATCCTGAAGGACTTTGTCTTTCATCCAGAACATTTACCCCTTTAATCTTTCATTTAGTTAACAGCATATTGTGATTAAACTTTCTCGTTTCCTATTTGATCTTGATTTGTCTCATCATTTTCTTCTCATTCCTGTTCTTCTATTTAATTAGGTATTTTTATTTCCTGTTTTTCCCTCTACTATCTCTGAAATTACATACTCTGATCATTTTAGTGATTTCCTAAAAGATTACAACATTCACTTGTCATTTATCAGAATCTAAATTTAATCTGTAATTTATCCTATCCCTGGACAATGTAAGAACTTAGAACATTTTTAAGTCTATTTACTACCATCTTTTCCCCCACTTTCTCATTTTAAACTATTGTATTCCTGTGTTTTAACTATGTATTTTAAACATTAAAAGAAATTAGTACTTTTTTAGTTACATTTAGATTTATGTACATATATATCAGTTTTGTTGCTCTTTATTCCTTCCAATATCTCTGAAATGCCATGTGAGTAATTTTTATATACTTGAATACCCCATGTTGCATTACCTTTACTGAATGTTTGCTGCTTATGAGTTTTTTACTTTTTGTCTAAAAATGTTTATTTCATCTTTATTCTTGCATAAATTTTACTAAGAATTATTCTTTGTGATTTGCTTTATTTCCATTGTCTATGCCTTTCATTATTTCTGTTGAGCAGTCAGCTGTTAACTAAAATTGTTGCTCATTTGAAAGTAATCTATCTTTCTCTGGCTGCTTTTAAAATATTTTCTTTGTTGATAGTTTTGGGAGATCTTCTATGAGATGCTTAGTTGTAAACTTCATTCTCCCTCCCTCTCTTATTTATATTTTTACTTCCATCCTTTTGTAAACTTACTTGAGCTCAAAGAACATCCTGAATTTGTAATATAGCATTTTTAATCATTTTTGGAAATTTTATAGTCATGGTAAATATTACTTTAAGAATTTTCCTCTTATCTTATTCCAGAAATTAAATTATACAAATATCAGAGCTTCCCACTATATCCTCTTTACCTCCAACTCCATTATATTTTCCATCTTTTTGTCTCTTCCTGTCTTATTCTGATTTTCTCTTGATCTATCCTTTGATTTCTTATTTTCTCTTTGGCTTTTCCTAATCTGTTTATACTTATTCACTGATATTTAATTTTAATTACTCTATTTTTTAGTATCATGGTTAAATTTTTTTTAAAATAATTTTTACCTTTCCTCTGAAAAAATTGTCATATCATTCTGCTTTTGAACATAGTAAGGAAAAAAATTTAAAGTCTGATCCTAAAATTTCAATACTTAGAACTCTGGAAGATTTGTTTCTATTTTCTATTGGCTTTGCTACATTTTGTTCATGCTTTTGGTCTTCATGGGAACTTGATTATGTTATATAAACTGTCAAATATTATATTTTAAAACTGCACTTTGCAGTAACTGGAAAACTGGGATGATTTCTATCTTACTCCAGAAAGCAAATACATTGGCTACTCTCAGGTAGCTGGTAGCTAAAAAAATATAGGTTGCTTCAGTTGTATTAATGGTTTAGAGAACAAAATGAGTCATAGCAAGGCTGCACTGACACCAATGTGTTACATTTTTAAATGCAACTTGTAAGCAGTGATCCAAATATTCTTAACCCCTTATGAAAGAGTAAGTGGTTGAGGTTACCCAATAATTTACCCCCATTGCCAAACAGAAGTAGGATTAATGACTATACATCTTGGTTATCCACATTGGTTCTAGTTTTTGTTGCTCTTAAAAGCATGATTTTAAAAAAATCACAAAACATTTGCTGTGGGAGTTAAGCGGGATGTCTTTACAAGATTGCATTCTCCCTGCTGGAAAGATATTTGCTATTCCATTGATTCTCTGTGAGGTTCATTTAACACTGTGTAGTAAATCTTTTTATGCCCAGAATAAAGATATGTTAGGCATATTCCTTCAATAGAAAGATTTATAACAGTTCAGGATTTGCAACTTAATGGAGTAAAACTTCTCCCACAATCCCTTTAACTGAGAACCAAGTCTATATGAAAATGGCTTTCTTAAGGGGTTCTTCATACATTAACAAGCTTCATTACTTCAGAAATTTGCTTCAGGATTCTCACAGAAGCAAACAAAAGACCATGAGCTACACTTAACACTGCATTGCTCACTAAAATGAAGAATAGTGTTTTACTGAGGGATGTCAGTAAAACATTGGTCTTGTTGCCAAAGACCAATTCATGGATTGAGTTTTCATTTCAGAGAATTATAAGCACTCTGAGAGTGATGTCCATTTTGTCCATTGGGTGTCTCCTTCTGCTGGCACATAGCAGATTCTCAACAAATCTCAATGACTGGCAGGAATGCTTTACTACTATCTTCTGTTTATCAGCCAGCAGAGCAGCCTTCCCAACTCAGACAGAAGGGTGTCCATCTGATTTTTCAAGGCCTCCAGGAAAGGCATGCCACTGCCACCCCTCAGAAACCTTTTCCATATCTCTCAGAGTCCAGCTGGGTCCCTGAATGCAGTCTGTTCACCAGCTGCTACTTGCTTCCCACTGATCTGGCCAGAAATGCACTGGCTATTTTCCATTTCAGCAGATTCACTCCTTAATCATTTCGAGAACAGCAAAGGAGGTGTTGGAAATATCATGTCTAATCTCTCTTGTAATATTTAAATTTATCTAATTCAAAAGCATTGAAAAGACTGAAAAAAAAAAAACCATCAAACCATCCATAAAACAATTCCTAAATAAATTCTACCTGACATATTTGGACAAATCCTTTCACAATGAATTTGTAAGGAGGTGAAAATAGGATTTTCATTTAATTTTTGCTGGGATGTCCAGGTTTCACACAATAGGATGAGCTTATTTTTGCCTTCAGATTTATTTACCATGATTATACTCCTCAGCATTTTCTTTCTTCTATTAAGACAAAAGAAGTTTATAGCTTGCATATCAGGATTGGAATATAAATATACAATTATATCAAGTTGATATAAGTTCTTATAACTATTGTCTTGCTGTGGAAAATATGAAATCTTCTATGAAGTTTTGAAAGGCAACTCCAGGGATTTCCAGAAATAAATAATATGTATAGAAGATGGAGTGTTAAACTCTGAGTTATAGATTCCACATCTCATAAATTTTAGTTTTTACTCATGATATTACCTCTTTTGTATCCAAAAGATGGTGAGACAGGAAAGTTTTATTAAAAGCACTTTTATAAGCATGGACCGCCACGTTTGAGATAACTTTAGAGTCTACTTCTCCAGCCTCCTACCCAATGCTGCAATGTGATAACTGTGTTCCCAAAAGTCTTCTTTTCTGTAAAAGCACACATAAATATAGTGTTCGGGTAAAAATGGCTTAAAATCCAAGTGCCCAAACCCTATGACAGGTAGAGGCTGTTGAGTTACGGAGACAGTGGAAAAAAGTGCAATGATCAGCAAGACAAAGGCAGAACACAAAGCCAAAGGTAGCCAAGGGAAAAATCAAGGGGACATGGACAACGTGGACAACACAGTACTCCTCCTTTGTGGCCGAGGAGTTCACTGTCTCAGCGTACTTTGCCCTGCTTGGAGGCAAGGCCAATTAAAACTCTTGGAAAAATCAAGTGAGTCAATTCAACTTTTATATTATAATGACACCATTCCCCTCAAATTAAGGGTGAACTTACTACTTACTATCCTAATTTGCATTACAGAAACGTATTATAGGCAAAGAGATTATACATAGAGAGTCCTATAGCATCCCTCACAAGTCCTCTGGAGCTTCTACTTAAACATTACACAAATATTTGAGTCAGCCCTTTCAGATGATAATCAGCTCTAGATTGGATCTTTTTTGAGCCAAAATGTTCCCTGACTGTGGGTTTTAAGTGCATCCTCTGCAACAACACAAAATACATCATGCTTTTCCCTTGATAAAGACCTTTGATTATTTGAACAGAGCTTCTTCTTTCTCACATGTGTTAACTTCGTGTGTGTGTGTGTGTGTGTGTGTGTGTGTGTGTGTAATTTCTGAATGTGTTTAATAGCTTCAGGTTGCATATAAAGCAAAGTTAAATGAAATTACCATTTAGTCTGTTACAATTTATACAAATGTGTGATTAGGATAATTTCTTTCCTTTAAGTCTAGGTTAAAATTCATCTCTCATGTATATATAACTTAAACAATGAAAAAAATCCTTGAACTTTTGCTTAGGGCTTTTTAAAGGAACTCTAACTGATTGAGGCACGTTATCTACCACTCTGCTTACCTAAGCACCGGGCTCTTCATGCTCCCCCGGAAGAGCAGGGTCCCCTCTGGCTTTGTCATCCCACACGGATCCTCACTATGTAGGCAGGCTCTCTAATTCCTGAATTTGTCAAGAGTTATTACCATTTGGTTCTGTCTGTTTTCTTATACGTATTTAGTATCTCTTTTCACAAAACCACTCACTTTTTTAGTTTCAACTGAGGAAAATAGTCTTGAGTCATTCCTTCAATCAATAGATATTTACTGAATATCTATCATATACCAGGATTGTTCTAGGCACTGGGAATAGAGAACAGAACAAAATGAAAAATGGGGGAAAGAAAAGCTTGCCCTCATGGAGCTTACATTCTAGTGAACAGAGTCATAAACAAATAAATAAGGAAAGACAATGATGGTATACTTTATGACATATTGACTCACATCGACTGTGAGAGGCATCACTGTTTTATGCATCTTATATATACTAAACTGTAAGATTCTAAAGATAAGACACATTTCAATTTCAGAGCTATTCAGGTATAAAAAAGTATGCCTTTAATGAAATACATTATAATAGAGAAAAATGCAGACAGGGACTTCAGGGAGTTTACAAGTTCAAATAAGATGATCAGTTCTAAAGCTCCATTACCTTCTGCAACGTTCACTTGCCTACTGGACTTTGCAGCCCAAAGGTCATGAGGGCATCCAAATTCAACATATCCAAAGCCTGCTCCGCACTGAATCCTGTTATCAATGAAAGGCTTTACTATGGTTCATACATGACTCTTTTCTCTCTCTTGGTTAATCAGAAAGTCCTGGCAATTCTACCTCTAAAATGTTTCCAACCTTCTCCATTTCACCCAGCCAGTGCCCTGGTTTACGACTTCACATCTCATACAATGAGTTTTATTATATTTTACTAACTTGACTCCCTGTTTCAATTTCTCTCCCCTCTTTAATTTACACCCCATAATACTATAATATATATCTCTATATAATTCAGGTCTAATTAAGTCACATTTATTTTTTAAAAAAGAAACCCATGAGCTATTCTTTGTTTAAATGAGAAAGTTCAATTTCCTTAGCACAGAATTCGTAACACCTCATTATAGAGCTTCCACCATTGGCTCTAATTTCACCTGATTGTACTATCCTCCACTCTCAACAGGATGCCTTATCTGTGCCAAACTATTGGCTTTTGTCCAAAATAGTACTTACTTTTGTACCTTTAATTTTCTGTTCACACTACTGTCCTGAATTTGAATCACTTCCATGTCATCCACCCCCACTGCCCTCATGAATTTTTAAGTAAACTCAAATCACCTGCTCTTTGTCCACTCTTACTGCTTTTACCATACTGCTGTTTACCACAATCAATTATACTTTCCTGTCTCTCTCACTATATTGCAAATTCCTGGAGGGTATGTTTTATTTATGTTTGTGTTTGAAACCAAAACCTCTGATTCTAATCTTGATTCCATTATCTATAAATTATATGACCTAAATCTTCTCAATCTCTCTGAACCACAGTTTCCTTATTCATAGAAATGGTAGAGAAATGAGGATTAAATTTGAAAACAAGGGAAAGCAACCTGTCACAGAGTATATGAGACTTAAGGTATTCATTTGTTAGTAAGGGCAATGCCTTTCCAAAATTAGCTTTTTAACCTGTGCATGACTGACATGTAGGAATGAGGGAAAGAGTGACGGGGAAAGGCTGGGTGTACTCTGCTTAGTAACATTTATATGGTTCATCAAAGATACTTCATGCAACATAAGCACTATTCGTTAACTTTTTACCTTTTAATCTAGTAAAATAGAAGAGACAAGTTTTTTAAATGGAATTAAAGAGCTAATTATAAAATATAAAAATAATATAAATAATTCAATTTTTGATTCATAAAGGAAAGCATTTTATCAAATGTAACCAAGGCAAAACATTGCATTAAATTAAAAATAAAAGATGAAAAAAAATAAAAGATGATACATATTATCAGTGATATTGAAATTAAAAACAAAAGAAGTTATAAATAATACACTATATTTTGATCACTAGACAATTCATAGACTGATCAATAGAAGAAAAAAATTATTATACTATTTTCCAATATTTTATACATATATATGTTTGTTTTTAACACTACTATCGAAAAATTGTGATATTTGCACTCTTTTTATGGTTTGGTTTAATTGTATAATCTAGTTCTTCACAGGCTATTTATCTGCTCATTGTTACAATATTAGAATCAGCTATTAAGTTACATGGTTTTGTTTTTTCTTCAGGGTACCGAAAAGGTATATTGGCCTTTTATCAGCAAGAATAACTGACATTTGACGGCATATCTACTCAATTGTGTTTCCTAAAAATAAACTGTCAAAATAGCATAGCATTTCCTCCAAGTTCAGTGATAATTTTACACAATAGTTATTTTTTAATTTGCTTTAGTTTTTTAATCAACATAATGCAGACATATGGCTTTAAGAAAATAGAAAAAATGCAAACAGTCTAATCTTCCAGAAGAAATATGCTATTTATGTTTTAATATTTGGGAGATGATAACCTTCATATTTATAAATAAATGTCTGTATGGTGCTCCTTATGTCAGTAATAACACTTGACTGCTAAGAACAAAACCCCAAAATAACAGAGCTGAAATAAAATGAGGCCATCAGGGTGGGTTCGAATTCAATGACTGGTGTTTTTCTAAGAAGAGGAGTTTACGACACACAGAGAGACACCACAGATGTAAAGACCACACAAAGAGGCGGACAGAGGCCTCAGAGGAACCCAACCCTGCCAGCACCTTGATCTTGGATTTCCAGTCTCTGTAACTGTGAGAAAATAAATGTCTGTTACTTAAGCCACTTAGTCTATGGTAGTTTGTCATGGCAGCCCTAGCAAATTAATACACAAACACGCACATTTCCCACTTGTGTACATAACTTCATTCTGGAAGCTGGAATGGTAATTTGGGGCTGGTATAGTGGTTCTGAGACCAGACTCTTTCGTCCTTTCTGCTTTCACCATCCCTAGTGATTTGACTTTCATAGTCAAGAACTCTTCAACTCAAGGTCTCAAGGTGGCTGCTGGAGCTATAGTCAGCAAACCACATTCCAGGCAGGGAAGAAGAAACCTGATAATCTAAAACTTTTATAAAGCCTTCCTATCAATCTCTTTTTCCAGTTTGAAAATTAATTCTTTCTCTCATACATATCTAGTCTGTTCAAGTTACAGTATGAAATTACTAGGAAATGGGAGTAATTTAGTATATTGTGATAAATATGAAATAATAACTTATTTGCATCATTTTATAAATTATGGACTATAGCCGTAAGATATGAGAACAGGCCCAGAGATAGGGTTTTTCAAGTGCAAAGGCACAGCCCCTCGGCATTCCCTTCAAAAGTGACACTGTTAATGCTCAAGACCTTTTGCAAAACTCTTTAAAAAGAAGTCTCTTCTTTTTTTTAGATCCAACCAAAGCTCTTGCAATGTCCCCAAGAGCTCAGTTTTTCTCCTTTTTCTCTATGGTATCCTCAGATCCTTCAACAAGTCATTCTTCACAAGGATATCCAAGAGCTATTCTGGTACAATAGTTACAAAAGTGTGGACTATTTCTATCCCTTATTTTTAAATTATAAAAATCTAGTTTGTCTATATTAACTGTACTAGTCTCTCTCTCAGCAGTGCAGCTGTTTCCTTACATAATATTTGAAATAGTCCCTCAGGATTACAGGGGTATGAATGGATAAAGTGGGGAAAAAATCTAAGATTTTCTGCAAAAAGGATAGAAAATAGTGCATAAAGGACAGAAAATAGTGCATAATCTGATTTACTATGTACTACATGGGAAAAACCATAAAAATGTATATTCCCTTAGTTTTCAGAAAATTGGTTTAAATGTTCTGGATAACAATAGAAATGTAAAATAACATTAAAAAATACATATATTACTAAAAGTATAGTATAATATCTCCTAGGTATTTTACTTCAAAGGTAATATAGTATTTATGATTGAAATTCTTGGAATAATTCTTAAAAACACAATTCTTTAATTCTAAATATTAAACCATGGTTATAAAAATTTTCTGAGCTTTTTACTATATAATGCTTACCGTTCTGAAAAACATTTCTCTCTCCTCTCTCCATCACACACACTCTCTCTCTCTTTAAAGATGGAAAAGGGACCATAGAAAAGGCATATTTTGAAACTTCTCGGTGGGGCATAAAACTAATGTTCCAATAACATTTTATTTCTTTGGTGAATTTTGTGTATATGATTTTCTTTATGAAAACGTATAAAAATAATTAAGAGTTTTATTTCTTGCCTTTGTTTTTATATGTGAAATGTGTTTGTTTTTTCTACCACCAAAAGAGGTGAATATTTCTAACATTTTAGATTATCACTAAAATATGAGAGAAATTATTCACTAAATTTGAATTCAAAGTACTAGCCAAGAGGATAACATGCATTATGGTACATGTATGTCTGTATAACTAACATGACAGTTTGGATAGCGAAAATAAGAAAACTTGTAACAATGAAAATGATAATTTTTACTCAAATGTTTGCTTGAAATATGAACAAAAAGAAATATATTTGAAATTATATCCCCCTTATTAATTCCTTGCTACATTGCTTTCTTTTTCTAATAGACATTATATTTCTCCCAATAGGCAGATAACCAGATATGACTTCCTAACCATGATGGAATTTCTGAAGGGATGACACATTTGGTCTCAATTTCCCCATTTATAAATGGCATGCAAAGATGTAGGCAAAATGGACATCTATGGAGGTAGCTATTGTAATATATGTGTTATTGATTGGATTCCTACTTAGAAGTGTCAGATTTTTATGTCCACATTTACCTACATAGCAATCCTAGAGAACTGGCCAGCTAATATAACTTCACCACCAAAAATACTGACTTCCCTCCATATTCATGGGTTCCACATTCATCAGTTAATCAACTGGGGATTTAAAATATTCAGGGAAAAAATGCATGGTTGTATCTGTATTGAACGTGTTCAGACTTCTTTTTTCTTGCCATTGTTCTCTAAACAATGCAGTATAACAACTATTTACGTAGCATTTACAGTCTAATAGATATTATAAGTAATCTAGAGATGATTTAAAATACACAAGAGGATACGCATAGGTTATCTGCAAATACTACACCATTTGATATGAGACTTAAACATCTGTGGATCTTGGCATCTGTGGGGGTCCTGGCATCAATCCCCCATACATAACAAGGGATGGCTGTCATGCATATTCACAACATACTAATTAAAAATAAACTCTTTTATTGAAAATTTTACTTATTGGAACCTCATAGAGATAAATTGTTTTGCAGATTAAGAAACGAATCAATAGAAATTAAATGAGGGCCACTTACTATGCACCAGGGAACATCAATATCTGTCTCCTTGACTCAAATACAGTTGATCCTTGGACACTGTGGGGTTTAGAGAAAAGAAAATATTTTAAGAAAATCATAAAGAAGAGAAAATACCTTTACAGTACTATACTATATTTATCAATACTGTAAGTTTACATCATCTCTTTACAAGATGAATTGTCTTTCCGAAAGGGTGGGCAACTGAAGCAGCTGCAGACCTCAATCTGTTACATATCAAGCAATTCAACTTTTTCTTATAATTTCATGACTTTTCTCTGCTTCTTGGGAGCACTTTCAGCATCACTAGTGGCACTTCCTATGGGTCTCACAGTGTTATTCAAAGTTTACAATATTGCACTAAACATGATGAAAAATACACAAGAACAACACAAGATCACTGTTTATTGATATGCAATTTGCAACTGCTCATGTGGAGAGGGTAAGTGTCACATGGCATTTTAAGTATATACTCACAACACTTGAGCTCACTGCAATAGCAACAGCAAGTGGCTATGAAATTATTACAGTAGTACAGTATGTACTATAGTCAATTTTATGCAGTTATGATTCAATACTGCACCTTTACATTTGTTTACAAGTCAGCTGCTGAAGTTAAATTTTTGACCTTTACTAAAAGATTTCACATAAACTGTCATATCAATTTTAAAATTGATATTGAAAATAGGAAACACTGTTTCTCTTTTAAAAGTTTACTCAAACTATAAGGAAGGCTATGAATTGAGCAAAAGGGTATTGATTGTTTAAAAAAAAAAAACATTTATTTACTTAAACTTCTCCCATCAGCCAAAAAGATACAAATTTAGTTTTCTAGTTTCTTTGCAAGACATACCTCCCCTGAGAAATAAAATTCCTCACAAAACAACAGAAAATATGTAACAAAATTGCTAACAACAGTTCAGTAACAAAGACCAATAAACACTGTCAATACTGTGTTTCCAGAAATGTGATTCATGGTACATTGGTCCTATAAGAAGCTCATTGAAAAAAATTACTGGCCAAATAAATTCTGGAAATTCTCCTTCTTGATGATCTTTGAAACGTTTATATATTAAAAGTTCTGATGAATGTCGTGTAGTTTTCTCCGTTTTTTTCTTCTAGTAATCTTACAGTTTCAGGTCGTATGTCTAAGTCTTTAATCCACTTTGAGTTAATTTTTGTATATGGTGTCAAAAAAGGGTCTAATTTTATTCTTCTGAATATGAATATCCATTTTTCCCAACACCATTTATTGAAGAGACTTTTTCCCATTATAATATTCTTGGCACCTTTGTCAAAAATCAATTGACTATACATGTGGGTTCATTTCTGGGTTCTCTATTCTGTTCCACTGGTTAATGTGTCTGTATTTATGCCAGTGTTATACTGTTTTAATTACTATAGCTTTGCATTATAGTTTGAAATCAGGGAGTGTGATGCCTCCAGCTTTGTTCTTTTTGCTCATGATTACCTTGGTTATTTGGTGTCTTCTGTGGTCCCATATGAATTTTAGGCTTGTTTTTTTCTAATTTCATGAAAAGTGACATTGGAACTTTAATAGATATTACAATGAATCATGAATCTGTAGATTGTTTTGAGTAGTATGGACATTTTAACAATATTAATTCTTCCAATCCATGAACATCATTGATATCTTTCTATTTATTTGTATCTTCTTCTTCAATTTCCTTCATTGATGTTTTATAGTTTTCAGTATGCAGGCATTTCACTTATTTGGTTTAATTTATTTCTAAGTTTTTTTGTTTGTTTGTGGTTTTTTTTGTAGCTATTGTAAATAGTATTGTTTTCTTGATTTCTTCTTTGGATAGTTTGTTGTTCCCATGTAGAAATGCTACTAACTGTGTGTTAATATTGTATCCTGCAAATTTAATATATTCATTTATTAGTTCTAATAGTTTTGGGGGAAATCTTTTGGGCTTTCTATGTATAAAATCATGTTATCAGCAAACAACAACAGTTTCACTTCTTCCTTTCCTATCTGGATGCCTTTTCTTTCTTTCTTCTGTCTAGCTGCTCTGTCAAGGACTTCCAATAGTATACTGAATAGAAGTGACAAGAGTGGGTATTCTTGTCTTGTTGTGGATCTTAGAGGAAAGGCTTTCAATTTTTCACCATTGATCATAATATTAGCTGTACTGTATTAATAACTATATTTACTTTGTCCATCCTAGAAATTTAAAATACCTATTTGGGCAAAGAACCTTTTATGCATGGGTTATATTAACATTCTGTGAGTGAGTATTCTGAGGGCCACACCTAGGAAACTGTGGATTTATAAAGTATAAATAAGTTGTGCTTACCACTCAGATCATCTGAAAAATAAGATTTTTTTCAATGTCTTTGGTTTCACAAATTTTTCTTACTAAGTAACATGAAAAGGTTTTTCTAAATAACTCTTCAATTTCATTTCTGGCCTAATAATTCATTTATGATTACAGAAAAAAATGCAAAACTGCTCAAAATTTAGATAGTTTTTCTGGTGCGAGTCTCCAATATTATACTTCTTGTCATCTCATCCTCCTTTTTTTCCCCCATTCTCCTTTTGCCTTAACAATTCCTGAGTGAAACAAGATAAATGGAGGTAATTTCACTTAAAAATAAACATGCTGCCTTCTGTTCTGTATATTACCTTATCCTGGATCCTTCATATTCCACAAGGCATAATTATTCTTCTACAACAAAGATCACCCTCCCTTCTCCCCAGAAATACAGGCAATAGATTTTAATTACACAAAGTCACAAGATCATCCTTTTCCTAACTTTCTAATATCCTGTTGATCAGCAAAAAAATTCTTTGCCATTTTATCTACTTGTATTAAAGGTAATCACAGTGGTTTGTTCTTCCTGTTTTATTATGTTTAAATTGTTATCTTCTAAAGTCATCAATTATTTCTTAACAACAAAAAGTGGCTACTTTCACCTTTCTACAAATTGTAACATGCACTGCAGAGATACCCAAAATTTGCAGGATTCCAAACACAATGTTGCCTTTTTATTGTCAAAATGCAATTACACGACTAATTGGCTGTTATATTGTAGTGTGATGCAGGCTTGGCCCACACCTCTCCTCCTGCTGGCAATGCAGGAGTTGATCTACTTCTACACCCCCTTTCAATATGTTTTATTATTTAAGCCAAGAGAGTGGTCACTCAGTGGATGTGCTTGGCAACTCTAAAACACAGATGCTGGACTCTCATGTTTATCTTTTTTCCAACAGAAGCAATATGGAAACAAGTGCCTAATTTCTTGGCTAGAAACCAGTCAAGCTTCTCACTAGGCCCAGTTGCCGCACTTTGTGGCAGTCACAAACTTACCTTTGTGCTAAGTGGCTGATTATCACTTCTGATTATTTTTGATGATGGGTTTCTTACAGATAGATTTTCTTGGAAATATTTACTTTGTTGAATAATTCTAGCACTCTATCCATTTTATACTCTAGTGTATTATTTATGGTAGTTACGCACTTACGTTTTTGCCACTCTTCAGAAGTAATGAATTAAATATAGAGAAAATATGTAACATCATAAAATGGATATATGTAATTAATTTATTCAAAATAAATGTATTCATCTAAACTTTCATACTCTTTCTGGTATGAAGATCATTTCTAGTGTGAAGATCAGACATGGTCTTTGATATGAAAGATCATCCAGGCTAGTTTTTTTTTTTTTTAAAAAAAGAATGCAGAAACAAATTATTACCAAAAATATTCAATGGGCATAACTGAACCAGGCATTAGGATAAATGAATAAGTAAAATATAAAATGGTGACCCAGGAAAAGAGTAATTAATTTGAAAGCCTTTCAGCTGTGAATGAGTGCACCTGCTATAGAAAGCGGTAAGGACAGAGTATGAGGGCAGGATGTGGCATGGGGGAATTTCAGACTATATGTTTACGATAGGCTACCCAAGATTGAGAGGGGTTTAAGTGCCATCCTGAGGAATTTGGACTTCATTCTGATTCTCTGAGCAGTGGAAACCCCTTAAAGTTGTGGTAAGGAAAGGTTATGTTTTAAAAGATAACTTTTGACAGTCTGGGGGATGGAAGGGTTTTATGGTGATATAAGTAGGAGACTCTCCAGTTGAGAAATCATTTCAGCAGGACAAGACAGAGCTAGTAAGGGCTTCAGTTAAGCCAACAATAGTGGAAGGGATGATAATTAGCAGAGCTTTCAAAAATATTTCCAGAGAAAAAAATTCATATTATTGAGAATAGCTCACTAAATGCTTTTTTATGGCACCTTTTTTCCCTCCCAACGCCACACTGGAACAACCTAAAGAATCAGAACTTAATTTTAGACCCAGAAATAAATCAGGCCTTGAATTCTCAAGAGGAGAATGCAGGGAAAGCCTTCTGTTGTCTGGGAAGCCTGTTCGAGAGAAAAAGGGAGGCAGCTTGAGCCTGCTGGCACCTGTGGTCTCGAAGGAAGGGTACCCTGCCAGTCTCCACAAGAGATGTCTACTCTCAACCACACAACCCACCGCGACCTCCACCCCTTTATACCAGGGGCGGCTTGAGACACAGGAGCCAAAACTGGAGGAGAGATTTCAATTTTGACAACCCTATTGCACTTGACTTATTGGAACAAAGATTACAGTAATATTAATGTTTGTGGCTTTCGCTAGGTGCCTGGATTCTTTGCTTCCTAAGTAATTCTTGAATCACAGTGAAAAGAAAAACAAAACTATCCATAGTTCGAAAATTAACTAAAATCCTAAACCATATCAAATGATATAGTATGGAGATAAAGCTGTGTGAGGAGGAACTTTAGAGCCAGACATTACTTAAAGAGAAAAACTGATAAGGAATTATGTATGTAACATGACAACATAAAGATAAACAATAGAAGAAGGGAAAAATTAGTAAAGTACTATCATATGAAATAGAAAAAGGTAAAGAAAAAGTAGGCAATAAATAAATAAAAGCAAATTCTAGCTCTTTAAAAACAAACCAAAAACCAACTCTGAACCTCATAAAGCAAAATAAATAAATAAACAGCTTTAGAAATATAGATATGTAATATCAATAATATCGCAGATTAGAAACTGTTAAAAGTATCAGAAAAGACAACTCTATGCAATGTGATAGCAATATGCTTGAAAATCTAGAAGAAACACAAATTTTTCTTGAAAAATATAATTTGAAAAATTGACCCAAGAAGTGTTAGAAAATCTGTCATGGTGGAAATTGGAAAAACTGTTTAAAATATCTAACAAAAATAGAAAGGTACAACATTAAATTTTGCAGCTGATTTCTATTTTAACTTAACTAACAAATGTGTTTTAAACTATTGAAAGATGCAAACATATAGTAGCTTCCAAACTCATTTAAAAAATTTTTCATATGTCCCAATTCCAGCTATTTTAAATATATAAAAATATATAATTTTACTTGTAAGTAAAATGTGAAATTTCTACATAAAATGTGAACAAATAAAAATTTAATAAACTTTATCAATAAACTATGACCAAGTTGGATATTCCAGAAATGAAAGCTATTTCAACATCTTACTTGTTTCAAGCTATATTTTTAACACACTGTAGTTTATTATTATATCAAAAATGTAAAAATTAAAACATATTGTAACTTCAAAATACTCAAAAAGTTATTTTCTCAAATTTAGCTACCATTCTCATAAGTTTTCCAAATAAAACAGGAAGAGAGGCCTACTTAAATATGACAATGGCTATTTTCTAAAAATGTCCAAAATACCATATACAAGTTAGATACTCAACTATTTCTATTCTAATTAGTAATGAGAAGGGGATGACCTAGAAAACACAAGATATATAAATAAAACTAATAAGCACTCATCTTGTGAAATTAGTAGGAGATTTTGAAGTACCTACATACATAATAAATATGCAAAAGTCTATACGCTTTCTATATTACAAGAAACACTTTGAAATGGAAACAGAAAAAAAAAGAGAGAACTTAGTTCATAACATCAAAACCAAAAAATCAGAATAAATAAAACAAAAGAAAGGTATGAGGTCTAACATGAAGATAATCACCAAACTTTATTAGAGAGTGAAAAAAGGCTGAATGATTAGAGAGAAACATCATCTTTCTGGAAAGAACAACAAATATCATTAAAAATGCCAGTCCTGCACAAATTAACCACTTCAGTCAGAATCTCAAATTGGGATTTAACTGAAAAGAATTACTGTAAAGTTCACATAGGAAGACATAAGTGAGGATTTTCCAGAATACTTTGCAAAAATGCAAGTCTGTAAATGTCAGGTAATTAAACTTATTTTGAAATAAAATTTTGGTTTTATAGTTACAAAAAATATGATAGCATTCCAACTCATTTTTAACATCTTTCATATTCCTATGTTATAGCCATGTCAAATTTATGCACAAATATATCATTTCATTTATAAATATAAATGTGAAACTTCTATATAAAATTTGAACAAATCCGGTTCAATAACTGTATCAATATACCATGACCAAATGGAGTTTTCTATAAATGCTTCCATTTATAGAAAAGATGTTTCAACATTAAGAGACAGGTAGTAACAAGCCACAGAAGACAATTCTGGCAAATATAAGGAGGTATATAATTCATTAATGATATCAGGTAGCACATATTTCAGGGAAGGCAAGAGAATAGGTTTGGAGGTATACAACTAGGATCAACTCCCAAAACCATATGAATATGGGTGGCATGAAGATACCGCTGCTACAGTAACTGGAACAGACACACCACAGACAACTCAGAAATAGGGGGACAGGAATTTATGTCTAAGGCCTGAGGGGACCTGGAGTGAGATACCAAAAGGCTACATAACAGAAATAAACAGAAACAGACAAGCCCTCGAGAGATAGTGAAACCTCTGAAAAATGTTAGTCCCTAAAATTGAATTAAGTTGATATAGGATAACCAATGTCCCCAAATGACTGCTAGAAGTGAAAATATGTTTTTCTCTACAGAGAAATATATCATTCTAGGACCAAAAATGTTTTTTTAGCTACTCATATGCTATGTCTAGTACACAATCAAAACTGAGAATGCATATTCCTACACAAGATTATGATTAAAAAGCAAAAAACTAAAAGACACTAAGAACAGTTCCCCAGGGAGATTACACTTTGAAAGAACTGTACATAACATATATTCAAGTAAATAAGATGTAAAATTAAAACTTTAGCAAAGAAGTGAAAAATAGAAAAAAATAACTAAATAAAAATTTAAGAACAAAATAGCCAAAATTAGGAATTTCAGGGGTAGATTTAGTAACATTTAAAAACAACTAAATAGAGAATTAGCGAAAGAAAGATAAGTCAGAACAAAATATCTAAAAATAAAGCACAGAGAAACTTAAGGAAGGAAACCAAAAATGGTAAGAGACAGAGGGGCAGGAGATCTCTAACAATTGTGTAGTTAGAATTCTCAAAAGAAGAGGGAGAATGAGGTAGAAAGAGGTATTAAGAAATTATGTTTTTAACTTTTCCAAAATTGACAAAAGAGAGCAAGCCACAGATTCAAGAAATGCCTTTAAGTAGCAAGCAAGATCTTTAAAATTCTATACATGCATATTTAAACTACTGAGAACTAGACCAAGAGACAATCTCAGAGCAGCTAGGAATATGAAGACACATTATCTTCAAAGAGCTACATAAACACTGATAAATAATTTTTCAAATGAAAAGATGGATGTCAAAGGATAACAGAACAATAACCCTAAAAGCAAATTACTGCCAAATAAGAAGTGTATACCATGAAAAAGATCTCTAAAAAGAAATTAAGGTAAAATAAAGAAATATTCAAAGCAAAACTAAGAGAATTTTCCACCAGCAAACCTATACTAAAGTAAATGCTGAAGAATATTCTTCAAAAAGAAAGAAATGATCCCAGATAGAAGTTCAGAGATATAAGAAGAAATAAAGAGCAGCAACAAAGTACATCTAAATGAATGTAAATGAATCTAAATGAATATTGACTATGTAAAGCAATAATATTAATGTGGTTTTGAAATATTAAATATATATGGAATTAAAATGCAAAACAAAAGTAGTACATAATTTGTAAGAGTACAGAATATGTGGTTAAAGTGTTCTAATATTCTTGCATTACCTGGCAAGAGTTTAAAGAACATTACATTAACCTTACAAGGTAAGGATGAATATTTATTATTTTAGGGTAATCATTAAAAATAAAGTAAAATATAAAACTGCCAACCTAAGAAGAGGGAAAAAAATTGAATTAAAAAAAAAAAAAAAACAACAGGCCGGGCGCGGTGGCTCACGCCTGTATTCCTAGCACTCTCGGAGGCTGAAGCAGGTGGATAGCTCAAGGTCAGGAGTTTGAGACCAGCCTGAGCAAAAGCGAGACCCCGTCTCTACCAAAAAAAATAGAAAGAAATGATCTGGACAACTATATATATATATATATATATATATATATATGTAAATTAGCCGGGCATGGTGGTGTATGCCTGTAGTCTCAGCTACTCCGGAGGCTGAGGTAGAAGAATCGCTTGAGCCCTGGAGTTTGAGGTTGCTGTGAGCTAGGCTGACACCACGGCACTCTAGCCCGGGCAACAGAGCAAGACTTTGTCTCAAAAAAAAAAAAAAAAAAAAAAAAACTTCACTTGATTAATATGAAGGAAAGAAAGAAGAAAGAAAGAATATGGAATTGTTAGCACAAATGTAAATAAAATAGTGTGATGGCAGATTTAAACCCAAATAGATCAGTAAGTACATAGCTCTAAACGAAAGACTGCCCTTATTAATAGATAAAGATTGTCAGGCTACATAAAAAGCAATCAAAAGCCATCATACAATTTTTGGAAGAAAAATAACTAAAATTAAAAAGAAACAAAGTAAAAATATGAAAAAAATGATACTTTGCAAGCATTAAACAAAGATACTGGTTTAACTATATTAATATCAGACAACGTGGATTCAAGGCAAAAATCATTACTCAAGAGAAAGAGGGACATTTCATAAGCATTCATTTTGCCAACAAGTTATAAAAAAAGCAAGATTTTATAGACCTAGAAACATGGCATAAGATATACAAATCAAAGATTAATAACTACAAGAAACAGACTAATTCAATCTGATAATGGAAGTATTTACCACAACCTCTCTCCATACAGACGGAACAGACAAAATAAATCATTAATGGTGCAGAATCCTTAAACAACACAACTAACAAGCTTGACCTATTAGAAACATGCAGAACACTGCATCCTACATCCAGAGACTACATATTCAAGTGCACATAAAACATTTTTAAAGTAATTGAGCAAATGCTGGGTCACAAAGCAAATTACAATGAGTTTCAAATGACTGAAAACATTTAGAGTATGTTTTCTAACAATATCATAATTAAGACAGAATTTGACCACCAAAAGGTAACTAAAAAACTCCATACATTTGTAAACTGTAAAATCAAATTAAACTTCTACATTACCCATGGTTCAAGGAAGAAATAAAATAAAAATCAGAAAAAATTTCTAAATGAATATAATTAATATTAAAAGCTATGTGGGCAACTATAGCTTTGCTGTGAGGGAATGTATTGCCTGAAATTGTATATATCAAGAAAGAAGTAATGCTGATATTAATTGTCAAAAGTCTAAATTAAGAAGCTAGAGATGAATAACAAATTAAAATTAAATTTAGAAGAAACAAAGTAATAGAAAAATCAGAAATTAATAAAATACACAGAGTAGCAAAGTTAAAACTGGTTTACAGAAAAGTCTGATAAAATTGATAATTGTTTGAACAGATTAAAGACTGAAAAGTTAAAAAAAAGGAAATAAAAAGGGCCATTCACTCGATCACACAGAAATTAAAACAACCATAAATGCTGTGCTAGAACAAATACACTAATAAACTTGAAAATTAAATCAGATAATAAAACCCCTAGAAAACGCAACTTATTAAAATGGGCAAAATAAGCAATAAAAAATCTAGACACTGCTATAAATATTAAATAAATTAGCTCTCTAATTATAATCTTCCATAAAAGAAAATTTCAGCAGTGTTTTTAGTCAGGGTTCTCCAGAGAGAGAGAACCAATAGGATATGCACAGCGAGATAGACGAGAAGGAATTTATTCGGAAAACTGGCTCACTTGACTATGGAGGCTGAGAAGTCGCGAAGGAGGCCGTCTGCAAACCGGAGATTCAAGGAAGCAGGTGGCAGGTGGCAGGTGGCTCTCTCAGCTCAGTGGTAGAATAACTCCCGTTTGGAGCCCCGGAGTTCAAAGGCGGAACTCAAAGGCCAAAGAACGTGGCCTCTGGACATTCCTGTCAGGCAGGAGAACATGGGCAACCTTGCCCCTGAGGAGAAAGCGAATTCGCCCTTTCCCCCCCCGCCTTTCGGTCCATCCAGACCCTCAGCCATTGGCTGGTGCTTGCGCCCACTTGGAGAGCAGCTCTTTCCCACTCTGTCTGCTGATTGGATGATGCTCGCCCACATGTCCTCCTCACTCTCCTGATTGGTTGGTGCCCAGGAGGGCAGATCTTCCCTACTCTGTTTTCTGATTAGATGGTACCTCAGCTTTGCCGTGCTTCCCTCGTTAATTTTATTTCCAGCTTTTGACTTAAAGTGAGAGACTTGTGACTTTTCTTTTCACTTGAAGACTTAGAGGCCCTTGTAGGGTTATTAATTGGCCTAATTTCAATATTGTGTCTCCGAGAATAGGGAGGCCTGAGGAGAGAGAGAGACCGGGAATGGTGTGAGGAGAGAGCTCTGTGGCTAGCGCATGCTCCGGGGGCGCAGGCTTCGGAAACTGGAAGAAAAGGCGAGAAGCAGCGGGCAGGTGAGTCGTGCTCTTTGTCGAGGGGGCGGGGGCGCGGGGGCGTGGGGGGCAGGGTTACAGCAGCTGTGAAAAGCGTGGCCGAGAACATGGCAAGGGCTTATATATGGCTCAGAACAATAGTGGCAGCATGCCATGGGAAAGCGTGATCACATGGGTTCACACAGGAGATAACACCTTGGTTACGTATGTGTGCTGACTCAAGCCTCCCAGGAAGGCCAGCCGGGGGGTGGGGCACGGAAAAAACGCTGTGGCAGTCATCTTAGTTCGGCCTTAGAAACCTACTGCCGATGCAAGTGCATGTTCCCTTACAAACGGGCCCATCGGAACGGTCGGAACGCATACATTTATCCATTAAGTCTCATATGGGCCGGGTTCATGGTGCCCCAAAACAGTGACAATAATGATTTCAGAGATCGCTGACCACAGTTCACAATAACAGATACAATAATAATGAAAAAGTTTGAAATCTTGTGAGAATTATCAAAATGTGACACAGAGAAATGAAGCGAGCACATGCTCTTGGAGAAAATGGCCCTTTGTGGTAGAGTCGCCTCAAACCTTCAACTTGTAAGAAACGCGCTGTCTGCGAAGCACACTACAGCTAAGTGCAATAAAATGATGTATGCAAGTGTGTATAATTCCACACAGGGTTATAAATATGTGCATGAAGTCCATCATGTTGGTTATGTCGTTCAAATAAATTTGCTACAGTTTCTCTATTTCTTTGTTTGCTTTACCTTACAGTAATTATTAAAAGGATGTTGAAAATCCCCACCATGATGATGGTTTTATTATCTATTTTTCATATATTTGTATCTGTTTTTGCTATATCTATTTTTAGAAAATTTTAGATGCATGAAATCTATACTAATAGTCAGATATTCAACATATGCTTTTGTCCCTAATAACGAATTTTGTATTTAAATTTAATTTGCTTTATAATAAGATCATTATACCAGCTTGCTTTGGGTTGGTATTGCTCTAGTTTTGTTTGTTTTGTTCTTTTACCTTTAATCTTTATGTTTTCTTACATTTTAGTTGTATCTCTTGTAAACAACATATTGTTGAGTTTTGTTCTTAGTATATTTCACTGTTTTTATTTTATTTATTTTTCTTTTCCATGCTGTTGTTTTATTTGTACTTTGGCCCTTGGAGATTTCTACTACTTCTACCAGCTCTGCAGTGCAATAATACATGTGTTTTATATAGGTTCTAGTTGCGTGTTGCAACTAGTCTTCCACCTGCTTCTTGAAATGCTTTTTTCAAATCACATGTGCCTCCTTAGGGAGGATGCTTCCTATTGAAATGTTTTTTTCAAATCACATGTGCCTCCTTGGAGAGAATGCTTCCTACCCACTGTCTCCCATCTCCTTATATCGATGTTATTTAAAGTTAGTTTCCTGACCACTTATGGTTGTTCTCAAGTGTTAAAACCACATAAATGTATTGCCCAGCTAGACAGTGCAAAGCAGTGGGCTAACCTCTATAGAGTAT
The DNA here is from genome assembly GCA_963575035.1 of Avahi laniger. Taxonomy (NCBI): domain Eukaryota; kingdom Metazoa; phylum Chordata; class Mammalia; order Primates; family Indriidae; genus Avahi; species Avahi laniger. Next base: position 111,312 of record CAUYSK010049415.1, read on the forward strand.
AATTCTATTTAGATATAATTCTTATCTTTAGGCATCTGCCTGAAATTTTCTTATGTTTTCTATATAACATGTTCATTTCTCTACTTAGCACTGTATACCTTGACATTAGTAAGCTTTTTAATTACCAAGATAGTTTCTTGTTAGTGGTATGACTTCTCGTTTATGCTGTTACAGAACATGTTTTTCTGCAGTGTAGTATTATAGTTCACAGGACATTAACCATATATATCATTTTATACTATACACAATATCTCAAGCTTTGATATTCTCCCTGTAATTTTATCAAAAATAACACAAAAATCCATCTATCTGTGTAGAGAGATGTATTTAATTTCCTCCCCGTCTTTCAGACTTTGACAAAGGGATGCAAGCGATTTTATTTACAGGGAACCATCAATTCATACATTCATTATAACCATATTTTAGATTTTGAGGAAAACAACCTCATCAGAAAAAAGGTACATTATTGTTCTAATCTAGCTGAACTAGGGTTTCCAAAAAGGGAACAGTGAAGGAACTTACTTTCAACAGAAAAATAAACAGAATGTAAGAATAGGAAGAAATCATTCATGCACAAAGAAATGCAAAATTTGCATTTTACCTGGCTTCTGTATGTTTTGGAGAGAGCCCATTCAAACCCAATTTACTAAGGCAAGCTTAAACCTTTTATTGTCTAATAGATTTTCTGGTTCCCTTACTAATTCACATAAAACTGGTAAATTGGATACTCTCGATATTAATTCTTTTAAACAAACTCTCCAACAGAAAGCAAAACCCCTGTAGGATAGAACACATCATGTCCCATTCATTCTTCTCTGCCAGTCAATAATCTTAGAAACAGAGCATTTCCCAGGAACCACTTTTCACCGATTTGTAGGTCTTGGAATGAAATTTTACCGTGTTGGGAACCTGTAATAATTCATCTCAGGAATACACCAAGGAAAAAGGCCTAGTCTCCGTGGAAGTCTTTCCACGGCTAATGAGAAGATTCCCACCAGAATGGCCCAGGTTGTAGAATACGCTCTGACATTACATATTTTTTGTTTTATGTGACATCATATATATGTATATCATATATATATATATATATATATTTGGTCAGTGGAAATGAGTATAGGTTTAGATCAGTTGGCTTGTTTTAGATCAGTCTATTCATTTTCTAAAGAGGGTGACAAAATCAGAAAGATCAGTTTGTCCACCACTGTGAAAATAAGCCTGTATTTTATCCTTAATAAAAACTTTGTTCTTTATCGGATGTATCTAAAACAAATCAAATTAAAATAAGCAACCAAATAAAACATCAAAGAAATGAACAAAAAGAAAAATCTTTGGTTTCCCATACATATCCACCTATTCTAGGCTTTTTATTTTCCCAATATCTCATCAGCACAAGAAATATGGCTATACTTCCTTAACATCAAACAACTCAAGACAGTGGTAAAATGAGGCTAAACGATGGTTCTCTAACTGACAGATGTATGCTTACAGATTATCTTTTTAACTTATCCTATGGTTACAATTTTTAATTGTATTTAAATTTAATTTAAATACAACAGTACAAGACATACCACACAAATAGTGAGGCATGTCAAGAGTTTAACTCTCATGTTATGAAAGTTATAAAATAGAGTTTGTTTTTGCTATTATAAAGGGAATCATGTCTAACCAATAAAAATTGAAAAATACAGAAAATTAAGAGACGGAGATAGTCAATTATTTCTACACTCAGTGACAATGTATGTTACTGTTTTGCTGAGATTCTTTCCAGAATTTTCTCTCTTCATGTTTTTCATAGTCCCTGTAGTACCCCTGGGCCTCAAAATCCATTATAAATAGTACAGGCAGAGGTAGAAGTTCCTTAGTATTTCCAAAATTTACAGTATTAAATTCTTAAATTCAATTCAGCCTTCATTTGGGTAGAGTGTATCTTCAAAATTTTTTTTTTCAATACCAACACTCAAACTCTTTATTTTAGTATATACAGTGCTTTGGAGTCAGAATGCCTATATTAAATCCCAGATGCTCCATGAATTAGCTTATGATCTTACTTATTTAACTTTTATTAGACTTGTATTCACCTGTTAAATTAGAATAATAATAATAGGTTGCAAGTATTTATTAAGTCAATACATGTAACCTTTTTGGAATAGGGACTAATGCACATTGAGCTTTATCTAAGTATTAGTTTTTGGTTTGGTATTATGATAATTATCACCCTCATTTTATAATTTTCAGTTATTTTTAAACATAAATGACATCTTAGCATAATATGAAATTTTTAGATCACTATCCACTTCCCCCATTGAAACTGAAATCAGCTCTACTGTATAGCTTCATATTTCATATTTGAGACATGAAGTTTGAGGCAGCTTAATTTATTATTTTGCATTTTTGAGGAAGAACAATCATTTAATGTTTAATTAATTAATTTAATGTCTCACTGTACAATTCTTTATCCTTCTTCAAAATTCTTGCCAGTAGCATGGATAGATGTGTCTTTTATTTTTTCATTGGTTTTTGCCCCATTCAGTTAAAAGTGTTATTCATATACAAATTTTTTTCAACCAAGGATTGTTTTTTTTAATTATTTATTTGATCATAAGTGTTTTTCAGTTGATTTTTAATATTTTTTCATTTCAAAAATTCCTTAGAAACCCTGTAACTCCCAGATTGAATGTCCACTCTCTCCATTTTCTCTTGCAGTGCCATATCTCAGGGATTTTCTTGGGTTTTTTGTTTGTTTGTTTGTTTTGGTTTTTTAACCCTCTTAGCACGCTTGGTGATATTCTCAAGTTTGTCTTCCCATATCGCAGATTTGCTTGTCTCCCTATCAGTTCAATTCTCTCATGCAACCAAGGTCACACAACCAAGTCACAGCACCTGGAACAAACTTGGGAGAACCTGACAAGCTTTCTCCACCACTGGTGGGTTCTCACTATTTGTGTCCAGAGGAATTCAAGAGCACTACGGGTCAGTCGCATCATCTCCATTATGGAGGAGATGTGTACATTTTTATGAAGATAAAGGTACTTGTTTCTGTGGAATATGTAGGAAAAAATATGTGTTGGAAAGCAGCCGAGAGCATTGAGCTATGGGACACATTTGTTCAAGAATCAACAGACATCCACTTACTCTGCTTTACTAAGAGCTGGTTTTCATTTTCAAAGTCCCCTCTTTTTAGTCAATGTGATTGCTGTAAACCTGAGGAAAGCAATTCACTTATATTTCACTCATATTTGGTGAACTAGAGTTTCCTAGTTCTCAGGCCACAGTAATTGATTTGCATATTATTTTGGTTCACATATTATCTCGGTTCACATATTATCTCTTCAGAGATTAAAAGTCATCATAACAATTTTTGCTGAACTCTCTGAAATAGTGACAAATAGTATCTGTGCAGAAGCCCCTTATTTGTAGGTTACTCTACCATATATTATCCTAGGGCATAGCATATTTTCCCCTGCTTAATCATCTTAATCCTTTTATGTGTGAGCTACAAAGAGCCAGCCATAAGACTCTGGCCGGGGCAGAATCCAAAGGGACATTAATGCATAAGTAGTAATCAAAGGAGAAACAACCAGTGAAGAATGCTTACAGAAAAAGCAGCTGTACACTTGCTGTTAGAGCCAGGAGACTTTTCAGGAAATATCCCTTGGATGTGAGGGAGATCTGTCGAAAATATCCTCCACTCCACTGACAATGATCTAGAGTAAGAGCATGATACATAGAATATGTATGGTCACACTTTCTGGTCTTCTTTCTGTTTTCTCTTCTTTCATAAAAGAGGCTTATATAAATCAAAGTTCTGTCAAACTTCTAAAATCAGATTGGTTATTATTTTAGATTTTACTTCAGTAAGGGTTAATATAAATATGGCTGGAGCTCATATGATTTTCTTCTTTAAGTAATTAAAAAAAAAAAACAAAATAAACAAACAAACAAAAACACTGGTGAACCAAATGGAAAAAAAGCATTTGTATTAGTCAGCTGGGGCTACCCGGACAAAATATCACTGACTGAGTAGTTTGAACAACAGAAACTTATTTCTCACACTTCTGAAGGCTGGAAAACCCAAGATCAAGGTGTCAGTCAATTAGGTTCCTGGTAAATAAAGCTTTTCTTCCCAGCTTGCAGCTGGTGGTCTTCTTGCTGTGTCCTTACAGGGTCTTTCCTCAGTATGCATGAGTAGAGAGAAAGAAAAAGCTCTCTGGGGTCTCTTCTTATAAGAGGACTAATCCTGTCATGACCGCCCCACCCTGATGACCTCGTCTAACCCTAATTACCTCCCAAAGGTCCCATCTTCAAATACTATCACATTGGGGGGTTAGTGCTTCAACCTATAAATTTGGAAGGGACATAAACATTCAGTCCATAACAGCATTAAAATAATATTTAACAGAGGACTCCAGGCTTGTTTAAGTGTTGAAGCAGAGGCAGAGATTCACAAATATTTTTGCTTAACCCTCTCTCATTTGGCATCCCAGACCATCATGAGATAATTCTCCAAATCACTGTAGGTATTTGGGTGATTCTGATGTTTAATAGAAGGAAAAAATTTTATTTTGAATCTGTGTCCAAGCTATTGGGTACCCAGTCCCAATTGTTCAAACACTGTTTTTAGCTTCTTTGCTGTCTTCCAATCCACAGACTTTCAGAGAACATATCTAAATATGGCAGCCTATTTATCTAGCTATATTCAGCTACAAGGGGCAAAAATTTCAAGCATGAATAAGGAAACTGGTGAGATTATTTTTTCCAAAACTTTTCAAATATTTATGCCATGATTGGCTCTCACATTATGTATCAATAACTTCAAAAACCCAGAAATTTTAGAGAAATGATACCCCTATGTTTCATTTAGATATTCTTTGCATTTGGAGTTTTGAAGAACCGTTTGAAGTCCTGGAAAAGAGAGAAACAGTTTTAGGATTTTATCGGCTTTTAAAATATACTCTTTCTCTCTCAAAAACATTTTCAAATGTTTCATGATGTACACATCCTAGCTTATCTTACCCAGCTGAACAACAACCTGAACCTTGCCGTCTCTGAGCTAATGAAGACAATGTTGGAATCCTTGGGGCCAGTGGTAGGGCATGGGAGAAAATAGCCCTTTATATTGTTACCTGTCCCATATATCTTTCTCTTTAATGATATTTAGTTTCAAATAATGATCATCTGCTAATGTGTAGATAGAATTTAATTTTCAGTAAAATACATTGGGAAGGAGAAAAACATATGTAACATTTTTCTTTCACAGCACCATCAGTGAAAGGCCTAACGATAACAAATTTTCTTTTATATACATACTTTAAGAAAACTTTTAGCTTATATTCAATGGACATTGAAAAGCATCTATCCTTTTTGGACATTTGGCATTTAAAAAGTTTGACAATTATGTGAAATGTATTTTTCTTTCTATTTTTAAAAAATACACTGTTCGGAAAGTAAATTTCTTGATCAACATATGGGCTACATTTTTCTGATTAAGGCTAATAGAATTTTCCAAGCTCAAGTCATGCATGTTGAATCAAGAATGCTGCGGAGCAGGGGAGGCGTGGGAGAGGAGAAAAGACTGAGAAATTCAGATATTAAAAGGGCTTCTGCTTAATGTACTCTTTCATTGCAAAATCCAACTTTATAAAAATTGTTTTGATCTTGTAAATTTGGCTGGGCTTTCATGTAACAAGTTAAAGAGAAAAAGATTAAATAGACATTTTTAAAGAAAAAATTGCAAGATTGGTATTAATTTATTAAAATTATATAAAATGTAATATATATTTGTGTAAAATATTAAAAGTGTGTTTTATATAAAATATAATATATGTAAAATGTGAAAAGTATCAAGTCAGTCCATTTCTATAAAAGGTACTTTTAAATACATTATCAAAATTAAATCTGATACTAATCCTCAAGTTATAAAACTGTTTTCAATTAGATTGAAAATAAACTCCACTCCAAAATGCAGAAATAAATATCATATGAAGTTACATTATATCTAAAAAACCCTCTCCCAAATATACCATTTACACTAAATGTTTTTGTCTGATTGCAGAAATTTTTAGCATAATGTAGTTTTAAAATCATGAATTTTTAATCAAAAGGTTGATGATCATCAACTTGCCATTAGAAAAAATTTACTGTAAATGTCATGACTAGCCAAAAATCTATCAATGCTCAAGGGCAATGTATTGAAATATTCTTAAAGTAATTGGATAAACGTGAACTTATATTTTAGTGAAGATAGTCATTCTTATTCTAGGTCAGGCTTAGTCCTTGGTAACATCCTTATAAAAGATTATTCATAAAAGTTGAATCCATATAATATCAACAAATGCCAGTTGAAAACTAAAAAATTAATATACTCTATGAACTGCTACCTGCCAGACATCAAAACAGATTTTTTAATATAATGGAATACTGGATATATTGGTTGTAAGAACTATCATTTTTAGTTTAGTTTTGGCTTTGACTTTTTAAATATAAGCAATAATGCTACTAATAAATCTCGTGCTGTACTATCAAACACATAAGTACTTCTTGTCTTGCCTATGAGTAAGAGTCTTGATCAAGGTAGTGAAAGAAAAATTGTACTATCTTTAATGTACTCTTTGCATACCTGTGTGAAAAGGTCAGTAGTTTGATTTTTGAAATGTAATTCCAATGCTGCTAGGTTAAATAAATGTGTGTTTCCATGTGTATGTGTGCAAATGTGCACATGTATATGTATAACTACATAAATACCTGCATATACTTAAATGTAAATAGGAGGAGACAAAGCAAGATGGAAGAAACCTCCAGCAATCACTCCGCATGAACACCAAATTCAACAATTATCCACGCAAGCAAGCACCTTGAGAAAAACCAAAGATCAGGGGAGTGATCACACTGATTTTAACACTGTATCAAGGAAAGAGGCACTGAAGAGGGCAGAAAAGACAATCTTGCATTGCCTACATACCCCTCCCCTATCCCTTGAGGAGTGCCACGTCAGCACACCCTGTAGAGAGAGAATCTGTGTGGCCAGGGGTGGAAGAGTGAAGTAACCAGGGATTTTGCACTGAAACTCGGAGCTGCTCTGGCACTGGGGAACACAGCACGGGGCAAATTCTGCCAGTGCCCATGGAGGGAGCATTTAGTCCAGCCTGGCCAGAGGGAAATGCTCTGCCCCAAACCAGAGTTCTGGCTAGTCCCATCTGAGTGTGAAAGAAAGAGCGGACCGGAAAACAGCCAGAAATCAAATGACAACATGGCAGGAGTAAGTCCTTACCTATCAGTAATAACATTGAATGTGAATGGACTAAACTCTCCAATCAAAAGACATAGGCTGAATGGATGAAAACACAAGTCAACCATACGTTGTCTGCAAGAGACACTCTTGACCTATAAAGACACACATAGACTGAAAATAAAGAGATGGAAAAAGAGATTCCATGCAAATGGAAACCAAATAAAGAACAGGAGTAGCTATACTTCAATCAGATACAATAGATTTCAAGACAAAAACTGTAAAAAGAGAGAAAGAAGGTCATTATGTAATGATAAAGGAGTCAATTTAGCAAGAGAATATAACAATTCTAAATATAAATGTACCCAACACCGGAGCACTCAGGTATATAAAGCAAATATTATCAGAGCTAAAGAGAGAGAGAGACCCCAATACAATAATTGTTGTAAAACTCAACAGTCCACTTTCAGCATTGGACAGGTCATCCAGACAGAAACTCAATAAAGAAACATTAGACTTAATCTGCATTCTAGACCAAATGGACTTAATAGATACTTACAGAACATTTCATCCATCAGCTACAGACTCCATATTCTTCTCCTCAGCTCATGATTCATTCCCGAGGATAGACCATATGTTAGGTCACAAAACAAGCCTTAAAATATTCAAAAAAATTGAAATCATACTACCTATTTTCTCTCACCACAATGAAATAAAACTAGAAATCAATAATAAGAGGAGCATTGAAAAATATAGAAACACATTGAAATTAAACAATATGCTCCTGAATGACCAATGAGTCAATGAAGAAATTAACAAGAAAATTTAATTTTTTTTGAAATAAGTGAAAATGAAAACAACATATCAAAATCTATGTAACACAGTAAAAGCAATAATAAGAGGAATGTTTGTAGCAATAAGTGCCTACACCAAAAAAAATATAATAGAAATGCTTCCAACAACCTAACAATGTATCTCAAAGAACTAGACAAACAAGAGCAAACCAAACCCAAAATTAGTAGAAAAAAGAAATAATAAAGATCAGAGCAAAAATAAATGAAATTGAAACCAAAAAGATCAACAAAATGAAAAGTTGGTTTTTTGAAACAATAAACAACAGATGAACAAATAAAGAAATCGTGGCATATATACAGAATGCAATATTATATAGCCATGAAAATAATGGAATCCTGCCATTTGTGACATGAATGGTACTGAGTAGCATTATGTTAAGTGAGATAAGCTAGTCATAGACAAATCTCACATGTTCTCACTCATATATGGGATCTAAATATTAACAATAATTGAGCTCATGGAGACAGAGCATAGAATGATGGTTACCAGAGTCTGAGAAGGGTAGCGGCAAGAAGGGATAAAGGGGGGATGGTTAATGATTGCAAAAATACAGTTAAATGGTTAGAGAGAATAAATGATATTTGATAGCACAGCGAAGTGACTACAATCAACAATAAGTTAGAATGTACTTCTGAATAACTGAAAGAGTGGAATTGGAATGTTTCTAACACAAAGAAATGATAAATGCCTGAGTTGATGGATACCCCAATTACCATGATTTGATTAAGTCACATTGTATGCCTGATCATAACATCACATATTCCTTATGAATATACATAACTATTATGTACTCATAATTAAAAATAAAAATAATAAACATACATATGTATAACAATACCTACATGTATATATGTTATGTGTATGTGGTTGCATACATTTGAATACTCCCACACACACCCACTGCGTCAATTCTAGAATTGACACAGTGGGTAAATCTACTCCAAGATGGAATTAGTAGTGTGAAAGATTCTTTAGGGTAAACATCTGTAAAGGGTAAAGGGGAGAAAGCACAGGAGTAGGAATGAAAGAACCTTCCAACTGCAATGCTGGTCTGACATCTGGGAAGGAAGAGAGGGAACTATAGAGTGGATGAGGTAAAAAGAAACTCAAACTATTGTACAACTCTGAGAATTTCTTGGCCAGGCTGATGGTAGGCCCCAAAATAAAGATTGCCAGTTAGAAGAGTTCTGTGTGACTGACTCTAGTATTCCTTCCAAGCCCAGTCATTGGCTGGGAACAGCCTGGGGAGACTGAGGCTTTGGCCCTAACTCTGTGGTGGTTTCTAAAGTGCAGCAGCAGGGTGCTGTCTGTTTACTACTACACCCCCACAAGCTGGTCCTCTCTTGAAAGGAAATTTGAGTCGTGCAAGCTCAAGGCTGATACACATATGCACGTGTAAATATACATATATTTGATTAGTCATTCCTCCATCTTTCTGAAACTAAGATTGATTATATATGACCTTCCCAATATTTTATTCCTTCCCCAGGATTCTGAAATGATTAATAGAATTTTTGAAGAGTGATATACATTTTGAATTGATAAGATCTGTATAGCTAAAAATACCTCACATTCTTTAGCAATGTGTATAGAATAGAGATTATTTTATTACTAATAGTATATTGTCCTATTTCCAAGTTGGCTAATAGTTCCAACTATTTTTTTCCTAAATAGACAAATTATTTTTGGAATCCTATTCTGTATTATTGAATATTGCTTGTAGTCCATTGACCATCAGAACCACAAAGGAGTGCTGTTGGATGCCTGTAGTCAGAAAGGCCTAAACCAGAGTTTCAGATTTCAAAAATATGAGTGACTTACTTATGAGCCAAAGCTTCCCTCCAATTCCCTGGCTCCAAAGAGAGAGAAAGGGTGGGATGCAGACTCAGCAGATAAATTTTTCTAGTGTCTGAGCTAACGTATGGCCATCCCTTTTCGAATAGCTCTCCCTGAGGAGGTCAACAGGAGAAGAACAAAAATAACTCTTGTTATGGGCTGAATGTTAGGGTCCCCCTGCCCCAAATTTATATGTTGAAGTCCTAACCCCCAATATGATAGTCTCTGGAGGTGTGGCCTTTAGGAGGCAATTATGTTTAAATGAGGTCATGAAGATGGGGCTCCCATAATGAGATTAGTGTCCTCATGTGAAGAGGAAGAGACTGTAGCCAGCTCGCTGTCCATGATATGAGGACACAGAGAAAGAAAGGCAGCCATCTGCAATCTAGGAAGAGAACCTTCACAAGAAACCAAATCTGTGGGCACCTTGATCATGGACTTCCAGCTTCCGAAAGTGTGAAAAATAAATATTTGCTGTTAAGCCACCCAGTCCTATTTTCTTATGGCAGCTATAGCTAACATAAAACAAATAAACCACCTCTGTTTTCTCCAACCTGCAGAAATGGAGATGCACAAGCTCTGTGAGTCTGATATGGTGCTAGGAATGGGAAGAAGCCAGAGCAGAGAAATGGAACAGAACCCCAAGGTTCTGTGGCCAGGACCTCTGCCCCACTCCATAGAAGATTGATAGACAATGCAGTGTCTTAGTTCATTTTCTGTTGCCTATAACAGACTATCTAAAACTGAGTAATTTATAAAGAAACAAAATATACTTCTTACAGTTCTGAAGTCTGGGAAGTCCAAGGTTGAGAGGGCACATGTGGCGAGAGCTTTCTTGTTGGCAGAGACTCTCTGTGATGTTGCAAGGAATCTCAGGGTATCAGATGGCGAGGGGACTGAACATGCTCCCCTGCTATCTCAGGTCTCTGTTCATCTCCACATAAGCTGTCAGTTCCATTCCCAAGATAACCCATTAATTCATTAACCCATTAATCTGTGAATTTATAAATGGATTAATCCATTCATGAGGGCAAAGCCTTCGTTATGTAATTGCCTCTTAAAGGCCCCACCTCTGAATACATTGGGGAATAAATTTCAACATGAGTTTTAAAGTGGACAAATATTCAAACCATAGCATGTAGCACGTGGGTGCAGCACTGTTGAAATTCACTCAAGCCAGGGAACTTGGGGAGTGCATTGGTCAACAGTGACAAGCCTGACAATGACTGTTTGGGGGTCTTCCCCTTCTCACCCAATCTACGGGCAAATAGAAGAACCTAACTAAAAGCTGGGGTTCCAGTAAAAGTCCTGAGGTGAGGGAGCTCTACTGGGTTCATGCTTTTTATGACTGGGTTGTGTTATTCCCACGTTGACCGTCATTCTTCCCCTGCTGATGTCACACTTGTTTAAAGCTCAATCTTCCCAGAACTTTTCTCATTGAGATTCTTTCTTCTGCCAGAATTAACTGTGCAGAATGTTTCCTTAGATGTTATCAAAACCCCCTGAAGTGAAAGATGAAATAATCATTTGGTAGATATTGTTAAAGATAAAGGGGGATTTTAGGTACATAATCATTTCATTTTAAAGGCTCTTTATGTTCTTTCAGTCTGCTTCTTATATATTTAAAGCTAAAGATAGCCCTAAAAAAGATGGAGATATTTGGGGCTATGAGACCATCTTTTTGCTTTTGAACAAAACAGAAAAAAATGCAAAAACACAAATATGAGATGTCAGTTCATTAAATGCTTTAAAGATAGATAGATAGATCTCACAATTGTTAATTTTTCTTCTTTATTCTGTAGATCAATATATTGACTGACATTATTTCATCCCAAAGAGAAAGGGGTATTTATCAAACCTTGTACAATGGTGCTTCAAGATCTTCAGAAAAAAATAAATAATAAAAATTCCCACCTCTATAGGTAGAACTAAAAAATTTGAATCATTCAGACAAGCATCTGAATGTGGAGTGCTTATTCCGTCTGAACTTGTTGCAATTCACCAGTCTCTTCTGTATGTGTGATGCCATGTGATTGTGCCTAGGGTAGATTTCTTTGAGCACTGAATAATTTCTTTGCACTGTGGTCTTCAGTGCTGATTAGTTCTTTCTACTCCTGCTTGTTCATACAAAAGATGCCTTGACATAAAGAAAGCCTGGAAACATCTAGAAAAAAAAAAAACAGAATTATGCAGTTAAAAAAAACCCAAAGATTTTCATTAGCACACCCTGTCTATACATAAACCTATATATAGTCCCAAGGAAGGGATGATGTATTTAACTATGTGAGTTAGTTCATTTTAATTAAAGTGAATGTAGCCTTTTGATCTACGAAATAAACAATCTAACAATAGGAAAAATGCAATCTGTCGAGACATATTTGAGTTATTTTGCAGTAATTGGCTTGGCAGCAGCTTCAGTCACAGATTTCTGTTTCACAGATTGCCCCCAAATGAATAAAGGTTTGCTTTGAAATGTAATTAATATTACGTTCAGCTGCAAGACATTCTCAGGTTGTCAAAGGAATTTGAAGGAGGTAGCTACAAAAAGTGAACAAAATAAAAGTGAAACTGAAAAGTAAATGAAGTCAAATTAATGCACACAAAGAAAACTGGACCCATAAAAAATGTCCATGGCATGAACTAGCTTTTACCTTCAATTAAATTTCCTATGGACATTATAATGAGGCATGTGGCTAAATAATTCACAGAATATATGTTTATCAACAATGATTGCCTCATTTTATCATTTAATCACAAATGAGTGTGGGGAATGTAAATGCTCCTCTATTCTCTAATGAGATGGAACAGAGATCCCTAAATTCAACACCCATTGATCAGTACTATTAATACCTCCTTTGCTGTAATAATCAATCACCTGTTTATTGTAAGCTTTTAAATAAATATCAAGTTCTATTGGTTAAAAAGCATAAATATTAATTACCTATATTCAAATACTAATGTTTTTATTATTAATGCAATGTACTTCCATTTTTTCTGTAAGTATAGCTATTCTATTTTAGTAGGGGAAAGGGGCCTATAGAAAACACCAACAACAAAGGGAGAACATAGTTACATTTGGTCATCCTTAAAGATGTCAAACTACCCTGTATATTTCAACATCAAGGCCCATGATATACCAATAATTAAATATAAGTAATATTGCACACACTAGAGGAATCTTAAATATCTTTCCTCTCCCTTTTCATTAGGGAATAAGTAAATACATTTATATTTATTAGCTTTAAAAGTGTTTTCTGTGGTAGTTAATATAAAGTTAGAAACAAATTTTGCGATTTATAAATAAGAACACATGGTTAGCTCCCAGCTAGTCAGGAGGCTGAGGCAGAAAGATCACTTGAGTCCAGGAGTTTGAGGCTGCAGTAGGCTATGATCATATCACTGTACTCTAGCCTTGGTGACAAAGCAAGACCCCATCTCTTAAAAAAAAAGATATGGTTTATTAAAGAATAAAGTTAATGATTTTTTTTGTGCATCTGGCCTGCTGGCATTAGAAAGACAGTTTCTTGTAAGCCTCACAGTATCTCTTAAAAATGCACACTTGCTTCACAAATCACCAGAAAGTTGGTATTTTTGCAGATGAGAGTTTATACTGGAAAATTATTTCATTCTAGGTTCAAATATCTAGATTGTTATTCACAAGTAACGATGTCTTTTGGTGACATTTATTATTACCATTATGTGAACTTCATTTAGCTGTAACCTGTGATACCCGGAGAATTTGATAATCAATACAAAGAAGTTTGGGAAAGACATTTTGAAAGGAAAGAAAGGGGAGAAGATTGGAAATGTGGCTTACTGTGTATTCTAAATCTGGCTGAAGACCAGCTTTTGAACAAGCCGTTATTTTCCACATGGGAGTAGCATTGCTGCAGGAAAATGCCAGATTTCATCCATCATAATGTCATGGCTCGTATTAAAATGTCTTCAGGGACGGAAGGGAGGGATGGGCAAAAGACATCAAATCAATTTTCAAGCAATTGCTACGGTTTTCAGAAACTAAGCCCGATGTGATAGTGTTATGGCTGCACAAAGGGAGGTTATAAATAAGGTCCGTACGTCAAGGGAGGAAGTAATTTAGAAAAGAAAGCTGATTTGACTTTTGTGTGAGTCTAAACATAGGGTTAGGGCACAGCTGGGTTATCGTTCTATACAAGAGAAAAGAACCAAGTCAATACTTTGGAGAAATGAACCCATCACCATAGTCTTGAACCTGACAGCTTCAACCCATGTATTGCTCTTGACCAGTTGAGAGGAACTCAAGGTTATTTCACATTTGTTCAAGTTAGTATTTAATCACAAGAAAATCCAGTGGGAATATCATCATTTGGTGACCTTGTTCGTCTAGAACTAATCTCCATATGGAGATGTCTTTTCCACAGAGGATGGAGAACAGGAATTGGCCCAATTAAGAGACCTGTAGTGTAGCTAGCTTTTTATATATGAAATTCCTTCTTCTTGGTTGAGCAGTTCATTGTTAAATTTATAAGCTGTAAAGGGCTGCTGCCTGTATATGCCAGTGTTGCCTCTACTCTCTAAACTGCCTATTTTCCCAGAATTTAATCCTCACTAAATAAGCCTTGTATGTAAAATTTGGGAAGGGGTGAGTGGTGGAGAACCTTATGGAATTTTTGTGCAATAATGTGACATAATCTTTCCAGCAAAATAAAAATTAAAGTGTTTGTGATATTTGTGGTATTTCCATCTTCTTCTATTAAGAGAGTTTAATTGTGGCAATATATAACTGTCGTCTACCTTATAAACTGCAGAGTCACAGTTAATCAACATATTGCATAAAAATACTTCCATCAATGTAACTAATGTGAAATTATTCCCTTCTAATTTGAAGAAACATGGCTCTGTAAAATACTACTTTAAGTGCTCTATTCCTCAAATCATTATATATTGGAAGAAGCTGTGTTTTAGTTTCCTGACCATCAAAACAAGTTAGTACACCTCACTATCCTGACTGAAGGGAAATGTTTGATGACATTTTAGAGGGTACACGCCACCACGTGCATCTATGGAAGACAGAGAGTAAAATCACGGTATGCTTTTTAAAATGATAATATGTGCAGAGATGATTAATAAGGAACTTAATTTTAAGGAATAACTAAACTACAAAGATTAAGAAAGTGAACTGCATCAAAATTTTGCAATATGCAGCTCAGTTGGATAGTTCTAACATTCAGCTGTGCTGGAAAAAAAAAATGTTTCTTTTGACTTTTCAGTTATGCTTTGTTCACATCCAAATCAGGAATTAGGAATCATAGATTCTGAAAGGTCAAAATATGTCAAGAAAGTCCAAATAGTTCTGAGTCAGTGAAGATATCTAGATTAACTGAATATAAACAAGATTCTATCATTTACCAAAAAATGAATGTTTGATGCACCATTAACATTAATTTTGCTGTGTTTAATTACATAGTCATCTATGATTTGTTTTTCAATTTTAGTAGATTGATTCAATATAATTTTAGTCTTGCACTCAACAGATTTATTTGAAATGCATTTACTGTGTATATGTTTATTAGCAATACAATACACTGAGTTAACTAAGCTTGAGCCTAATCATTGATTTAAGAAGAAGAGAGATGGGAAAGAATAGAGCCATTTTGCAGGAATTCTTGATAAAATCCTCTGACCAGGCTGGAAGAAAATCAACCAAGGATCCAACTATTAGTTTACCATTTTATTAAAATGTCTGTTCCAAGTTTTCTATAGGGAACAGGAAACATGTAGAGTGCAAGAGTTACCACCATTTTACACATTAACTTTCTGTGCAAGATATTACAACAAGTGATGGGGCTACCAATAATAATAATGAGTGCTACTATTATTAAGTATTATTGCTAAATTTATTGAGTATCCCAAACATTGTACAGACCAAATTCAGTTAATGCTGATAACATCACCATGGGTTAGTAACTATTATTAGCTCCATTTTACAAAAGGGGAAAATAAGACTTTGAGGGCGTAAAGGACATTGCCCAATGTTACAAAAGTAGTAAATGGGAAACTGAAGTCCAGGATTCTTTGACTCTGAGATTTTTGGCTGGCCCAGCTGTTAAGGAGCTATATAATGAGATAAGCGTTATAAAAAGAATATATAATTCAAATTGGAGCATCCTGGAAGACACAGAGGAAAAAAGTCACATTGGAAGTGGGTCATAAACTTTCAAGAAAGTTTCCATTACGCTGCTGCTGACATGTCTTCGAGAAAACCCCACACATCCTTCTATGTTTCTATTTTTTTATGTGATATATGGAAATACTTCTTCCATCTCTTCATCATTGAGAAGAATGTTGAGTGGTTAGCTAAAATCTCAAGTTCCTTTGCTTAAAATAAATGAAGGACAACCATAATTCCTGGCATAAGAATGATTCTTTGGTTGTAGTCCCACTTCAACTTCTGGACTCCTCAATATCTTCATCCTCATCAAAAAGCAAATAAAAGACATCCACCTGTGTGCAGACATGTTGGATCTTGCACAGATTTAAACACATGACTTTTCTCTGCAAGTATAAAGTACCTCCTAATTACACCAGAACGTGTTTTGATGCCTGTGATTTGCTTTATTAAGCATGTGTTCTCTTAATCGGAAATACGACCATCAGAAAAGAAATTTTGAATTGGGAATCAAAATCAAAGCAAACTATAACAACTGCCTAAACCATGGACTGAATTGAATGTTATATTACTCTTTGACATATTAAATTAAAGGTAGGTAGGTGGGATATATATTTTAATAATTTGGGTAAGTGAGAGAATGCTGTCAAGCAGTTCAGGAGGAGAGAATCTAGAGTTAGAGTTAGAATGTCTGTTTTGGACTTTTTGCCGCATTGTTTGCCAGCTATGTAATCTTGGACAGATTTGTTAGTTGCTCTAAGCCTCAAATATCTCAGTCTGTAAAGTAGGAAAAACAATAGCATCTCCCCCAGAGTTATGGTAAGGATTAAATGAGATCATACACATAAACCCTTTCAATCAGTGTCTGGAACTCAGCTAACCCTAGGAAAAAAAAGAAAAAGAAAAAAAAAACAGCTAGTATGGAGCAGCAAGTTAAAAGTTTTAATGTCTAGACTTATCCAGCTGTATATACTTAAAATGGATGGACGTGAAGCTGAGCAGCAGGAAACAGTCTCTGGGAGGCGGGAGGAATGACAAGAATGGATTCAGGCTGCCACATGGTATCCTTTGTGCTAGTTAGAAATTTGAAAATTAAATATATTTCCCCTCCAAAAATTTACATTTTTTTTGTTGTTTTGTCTCCTCCTCACTTATTTTCTTCATTGGGGTTTCCTTCTCTTCTATTCTTCTCTCATCTCTTTTCGTCTTCTTTTTTGTGTTTTCCCATCCCTTCTTGAAACTTCTCTCCTTTCTTTCATTTCATCTCTTGTTTTTGCTGCCTCTCTTTGATTTTTTTCTTCCTACCACTATACTCTTTTCTTTTATCGTCATTCTTTGTTTTTCCTTATCACCTTTCTTGTTTTTTTTTCACTTTTTTTCCTCTATTCTCCACATTTGCTTTATTCTGTTTAAATAATTGTCTTCATCTAATTCTTTTAATTTTTCTAAGTATTCACAAGTGTAGTCACACACATCAAGTACTTTGCTAGTCTGGGAGAAGGGAGGTCACACTTAAGAAGGGTTAACTATGGCTTAATAGGCACTTGTCCCTTTATTCCCTTGTATCCCAAGGGGCTTTCCCCACCTTGGGCAATATGGAATGAAAGAACCACAAAAGTAACAAATAATTGATGACTTTTAGGTTCAAAAACCTGATATCTAACAGTAAAAGAGAAAATGGTTGAAACATATAGCTTTTGAGTTCTCAAGAGGATGTTCCATGCTGGAGGAGAAGAGTAATAGCTGGAGAAGAAGCAAGAAGGTTGGAAGCTGGTGTTGAGTCACAGAGGGAGATCTGCTACTCCCCCATAGTTTAGGTCTAGGAGGAGACTAAGACTGAGGAGGATATTCCTGAAAACAAAGAGATCTGACAGTAGAAGAGATTAGAGTTGCTTTCTATGTGGAAGTCTGGGGGGCAACAGCTTTTCCCAGGGGCCCTACAGCAAAAGAGTGTGCCTGATGCTAAGGAATTAATCACTACCTTGGATGCAGAGACACAAAGGCCTTGAGCAACCTTATCACATCACAGTGGTCATAGCAATCAGCTAAACATTTCCAGTGTCCAAGGAAGATAGGGGAGCAAGAACATATGAGGAAACCTGGGGTTTAGAGGGGTGTAGAGTCTATGAAGAGAGAGTGTCACAGGGTAGGCTGTCTACTCGGTAGCCACGGCAGGATTTAGGAATCATAGAAACTGTGGATATTGGTGCTAATTACCAAATCCCATAAGGGAACAATTTTACATCTCAGTGACAGCCAGTATAGGGTAGATCAAGGTCCAACAGTGATGTTTTACCTATGAATGTTTATACACTGCATAAACCCCTGAGACTAGGATTAAACCCAAGGAGAAACAGATGCAGGAGGAACATAGATGAATTTGATGGAGTATCCCTAGGAGTGCCTAGTATACATTTTTAGCCATGAAGGCTAAATGGAGAATTGAAATGGTGATGAATGCAGTTGGAGTCACACCAAGATTTGTGGCTTTAGAAAAATGTAACAGCTACATGACATCCTCCCATCCTCCCATACCTACCACCATTCACAATATTGCTAGCATAAATGTCATGGCAGATTTTTACAGTGTTCATCTTTTCAACATGGGCTTTGGAGTCACATGGACCTGGCTTCAAACTTCCATTACACTCCTTATCTTCTTCAAGCTTCCCTTGCCCTCTTTGTAAATTAGGGACAATAATATGGAACTTCATGATGGAAGAGGGGCAAGGCATGACAACTTACAGATTTTAGGCACTCAAAAAATGCTAATTCATATTAATAGTATTACTATAAATGTGTATAATTTTCTTTTTCTAGATTAATAAACACAAATCATCATTCTAATTTATTTTGCAAACATTTTTCAATAGCATCACAAAGTTTATACTATTTAGGTTTGGTGACCATATAATTTTTTATCGAATTCCTCTATTTGAGAAAAAGAAAGCCCATTAAAAATTACATCAGGTCTGTAGGACCCTGCCAGACACACCAGGATGTATGTTCATTCTATGTTTAGGACACTTCATGAAAATATGTGGAAACAATTTGGACACAAAAAGAATGAGTTTTGTTACTAAGGAATAAAGTACAAAATTTAAAACTTTCTGAATAGTTTATACAAAAACAATCTTTATTTTTCTGTATCCTTTTTTATTATTTTAAGGTTTTAATATTTGGATTAAAAATATTTCAAAGAAGTTAATTTGTCATATGTGTTAAAATTTGCTATGCCAAGGGTGGCATATTGCAGTATCAAAAAAAAGATAAAGTTTCTACCCCAAAATATTTCCACTTTTATTAATATAAAAGCATTTTATTCAATTGTCCAAAATAGCAGATGCCCTTTTTCCTATATTATATTTGTATGTAGATATTTTTTTTGCAGTTTAAAAATAAAATGTTATATTAAGTTATGAATCATTTTTTCCTGTTAGAGGTATTTTAAAACTCATACAATATTTAAATCTTTGAATCTTACAAATTCATATTAATGTAAAAAGAAAAACTACTTCAGCTCTAAATCAAATTGTTGACTAAAACTGCTCCACTGGAAAAATAAAGCATTTAAATTTCTAGAGTGAATATATAACTCATATTTTTTCATCTGCACACTGTAAAAATAACTATTTTCAAAATCTTGTCTAACATAATCCCTATGTATGTCTATGTGCTAGTCATAGAAAAAAATAACTTGTGCAGTATTTAAATGCACTTTTTTTCATTATTAGCAACATATCAGATTCTATGATTACAAGCACTTGGGGGAGGAAGGTATAGCAGATGCTTTCACTGTAATGAAGATCCCCCTTATAAGCACTCTGATATGTTTTGCAATTTAACACACTAACTGCCATGTGAGTTGTATTTAACTCATGCTAGTTTTGAGCCTGGGGCTCATGAAACAAAACCTGGGTGAAACCCTACAGTTGGTTCATGAAAATCTTATTTGTTGATATTTTTATTGTTACAATTAATATTGACAATTTAATTCTAAAAACATGGATTAAATGAATAGAAGACAATAACAAATTTTTCATTAAATTAGAAAAGATCATTTTGTTTTTGAAGTTTTTATTCGATTTTCATAATAAAACACCATGGCCCCAGGAAAAAATTTTTTTCTAGTGTGACCATCAATGTATTAAACTTCTTAAACTACAGAGAAGCATGTAAATAGGAGAGCTGTCCAGAAAGTATCCAGCCATGTAACAATTCCCATTCTATTAACAATGGCTGAATACTTTCCAGACAGCCCTTGTGTATGTCTCATTGACATTCTTCCTGGGAAATCTAGAGTCTATTTTCTTTAGATGACCCTTTGCAGGTGTGGTGTTATCATAAGCAGTAGTATGTCAGACAGGGTTAGAATGGGAGTAGTGATGATGGTCTCTTGACTTGTTGGTTCTCATCTTAAAGGCTGGTGTTGGTAGGCAGGAGCAAGTTTAAAGATGGAAGTACACTCATATTGGGAAATCTCATTAGTATTTACATTTCGTAGTCACTGCCTTCCTCCCTCCCTCAGAATCACGTGAAGTGATTTTGCTCTCCTCTGCTCAATGCCTGTGTGGTCTTTGGGTTTGTTTGTTTGTTTTTTGAGACAGAGTCTCACTCTGTTGCCCTGGGTAGAGTGCAGTGCTGTCATCATAGTTCACTGTAAACTCCAACTCCTAGGCTCAAGCGACCCTCCTGCCTCAGCCTCCCAGAGTGCTAAGATTATAGGCATGAGCCACCATGCTCTGTCCTGTCTTTGGTTCTGTCCAGCAGCACCTGCATCCAAGCCTGGTCCTTACCAGCAGTCTGCTCTGTGTTATTAGGTGAGGTTTGTTCAGTTGATCTTTGATTGCACTGTTTTCTCCTCTCTGCAAGCTGCTTCCTACCTAATTTTCCATTTATTTCCCTTCCCAAGCCTTCTTCATATTCACTATTTAGGCCTGCACTTGGCTGTCCAGTTTGGAAAGATTTATTTTCCCCATCCTATTAGTGCTATCATGGTTTAACATACAAGGAAGAGTGTAGCACAGAGAACTCTTAAAAGCACACACGTGGGTGAAAAATGAGTGTAACACATTTTTAAAATGTGTTGGCTTTTCAATAGTTTTAGTTCTGAGCAGACAGCTTTGATCCTGTAACCCCTGGGATCAGGGAATTTTATATAGTGAGAATGGTTTCTTAATCCATTGATAGTCTACCTTCTAGTGTACCATCCTTCAGAATTCCTCTATTTTTATTGGCCAAACTCTTTACTCCCTCCTATTCCTTCCAATGGAAGGATGGATTTTGCTTGGACGAATATGAATTTGAATTTTGTTTCAAGAAACAAACTTTAGGCACAGTTTTTCAAGAGCACATTATATGCCATGCATAAGACTCTAAGTTCCCACTAGAATATGAGCTCCATGAGGGCAAAGATTTTTGTTTGATTTATTCACCTCTGTAACTACTATGCCTGCCACATAGTAGTTATGCAGTAGAAATCTGTTAAATGAAAGAATAATTTTCTTAATCGTGTGTCTGTGGAACCAAATAAATTACATACGTTAACTCCACTTTATTATGTCCTTCATAATACCAAGTAACTTGGCCGGGTGCGGTGGCTCATGCCTGTAATCCTAGCACTCTAGGAGGCTGAGGCAGGAGGATTGCTTGAGCTCGAGAGTTCAAGACCAGCCTGAGCAAAAGCAAGACCTGTTCTCTACTAAAAATAGAAAAATTTGTCGGGCATTGTGGCTTGCACTTGTAGTCCCAGCTACTTGGGAAGCTGAGGCAGGAGGATCGCTTGAGCCCAGGAGTTGGAGATTGCAGTGAGCTTGATATTGCCACTGCACTCTAGCCAGGGCAATAGAGGGAGACTCTGTTTCAAAAGAAAAATAAAAACAAACAAAACACCAAGTGACTATCTACACCAGGCTCTATGTTGAGGAAAATAAAAATTAGACTATTTTCTGTTTATTATCTGTTTACTGTGTATAATTTATAGGCATATTAATAATAACTTGCAAATAAGGAGCACTGAACATGTGGAAATATTCCTGGGGAATTTTAATTTCATAACTGGTCCTATAAAATATGCATACATGCACTGGCTTTGTACACACAGGGAAAATGAGTGTGTTCACTCATTCTCTACACTCTGCCCAAGGCTGTCTGAGTGTGGAGGAAATATAAATCTGACTGAGGAATCTACCTCTTCTTTACCATGCACAGCAGTGGCACATCACCATTTATTTGAGAGCTAAAAAAAGTCCAAAACACCAAAAAAAATAAATACATACTTCTGCGTTTACCAAATGAAAGTCAATGGCAGGAAATAGGCTTCATTGCGTGGAATTTTACTTTCCTGGCAAATTTTTCAGAAGATACCCAAAAACATTTGTTGTGTGGGAAATGAGGAAGTGAGCTGACAAGGAAAATGGAGGAAGACTGCCTGGCAGCAGAACAGAGCAGTGGCTCTGAGGACCTGTTTTGTTATAGTAGAAATACCTCTCCCCACGGTTTGGGTTGTGAGATTGCTCTGGCTTCTGCCTCATTTATTACAGACAAAGGACTTGGAGAGCCCACAGGGTTCCCTGAGTTACATGAATATTACCAATGAGATAATACCATTAACCTTGTCTATGCCAAAGGCTGACTTCTTTAGCCCTTCCATTTGAACTTGGAAGAGTTTGTGTGCTTATCTCCACAACCCTGGTCTCTATTGGAGTAGCAAAACCTTGCTCAGAGGACCTTCAGAGAATGTTTCATGATTCAGAATTATCCTAAAATGTTGCCAGGATCCTCTGGAGGGGGCTAAGAAGAAGTGAAGTCTTTCAAATACATGGAATTAATTTCGCATTAAATTTTTATTGTCAGTATGTTGAGAATTACCATTTCCTTTTGAACAGTGTTCTGTGAGTCTTTAAGAGTTTCAGTGGTAACTGTATGTTTGGTAAGAAGGAGTATTTATTTTTACACTATAGGTATGTTTCTTTTTTGAAAAGGCCCCAGCTACAATGTTTACTTTAGGTTGAATAATATTTGAGAAATGAAACTGAAAGTGAATCCTATTGTGGATAGAAAAAAGACTTCTTTGTAATGAAAACAAATCCTCCTGCCCCTTAATCAAATTCAGATCCAAGAAGCATTTCTTAGCCCAGTGGTTCTCAACCCTGCTGCAAGAAGCTCTTTAAAAATACTTATTTCCAGATCTCACCCCAGGTGAATTGAATGAAAATCTCCAGGTATGGAACCCATGTCACAATATTTTCAAAAAGCTCCCTGATAGTTCTCATGTTCATCTTGGTTTGAGAACAATTGATCTGGCCTTGGCCTTTTCCCAATCCATAACTTTTGAAGAAATAATATTCCAGAAGTTTGTTTGTTGAGCAGTTGTTTACATTGGGGAATACATTTTCTCAAATGAACAATGTTATACATGGTCTTTAATTCCCCAGGCCTTTCCCTAAAAACTTAATTAAGCCCAATGTATCTGAAGCTTAGTACTCTGCTAATGGAATTATAGAACTTAATCACCATGTATAACAATGTTCCTGCAAAAATAGGCTCAGAATTCTAATAGGGGTAAAGGGAGAATGGAGAAGAGATCACAGGCTGCCGCGCAGCTGGGAATTCCCACTCTGCTGGCCCCTCTATTACCCCCTCACATAGACACACAGACAGACACACACACACACACACACACACACACACACACACACACGCCCCTGCCTGACCTTGCAAGCTTCTAGGGGGTTTGAGGATCCTGAATCGTTTGTTTCTAGTGCCCATGCTTTTGTCACACCAGGTAAAAATTAACCTGCCAGCTTTTCTCCACTGCTATAACTATTGCTGCTACTGGACAGGAGTTCCTTCCTTCTCTGGATACAGATTATAGGACCTAATCCCCATGCTCTGTGTGTGCACGCGCGTGTGTGTGTATGTGTGTGTGTGTTCTTCTCCACTAATCTTCCTTTCTGTCTTTTTAAAGTGATGGAGTTATTTTCTGCTAGCAATGCAGAACAGACAAGGGATACAAATGACTTTTTTCCTATGCTCATTCCTTCCCATAAAATTTTTTCACTTCCTCCCTATAAGCACTAAGCCCATATCATTTGTCATCCAAAATCAGATGCTTTAGAAAGAAAAAGGAAGTGCTACATAATCGTACTGCGACAACAGAAGTGAACCAGGACAACCCTAGGTGAAGGAGAATGTTTGATTCCCCTAAAAATGGATTTTTGACCACACAAAACAGTGAGGTAAGGTTCATTTGTGTTTCCTCATGGATACTGAATGCTGTCCAATCTTTCAAATAACAAGTAGGAGGGAGGTTGAGTGCAGAGTGTCACTATTATCAAGGATTTCTATATACGGATGGTAAAGAGAGGAAACATGCTAGGTAATCATCTCATCTTTATCTATTTTTCCCTTTGCCAGCCAACTCACTACTCTGGCCCAACAGCCCTGGTTTGGGATGATATTCACTAATGAGATGGAGGGGACAGGTAGGTACTAGGGACAGGAGTGTCGAGAGAGAAGATCCTACCTAAGAATAGTGTGAGTGGAAAAGAAATGTAGAAGAAGACATCCAGAAAAGTTATGAGTAATAAGAAGAAAATTTCTGTAGTCATTGAGTCACTGAGAAATATGGTGGCTATTTTAGGGGAGATGATCCTTGTTTTGTAAAGGATGAGAGTAGGTTGGACAAATCAAAACGAGAACTGTTCATACCAGCTGAATGTTAAAAAAGGAAAACATAAAATCAAATCCTGGGGACTTGAGAGTTTTTTATACCACTGCTCTTTGTTCAAAAATACTAACATTTATTAAGCTGGGTTTCTGTTTCTTATTATCCAGACATCTTCCCGTGTCCCCTCTTTCCAATTGTATGCATATGGCTGGCATCTAGTTAGCCAAACCACAGTGACAGTGTCTGGTGTCTCCAATGCAACTGGCACAAAGTCCGCCTCTACTTATGTGGACATCTGTTGCAGGACATTTCTATCTCTTTCTGTGTAGTGAAGATGGGGAAAAAAAGGAGTTAGGAAAATCAGTATGTGAAATGTCAACCTCGTGGCATATTGATTTTTTGGATTTACTTATTTGTACCTCTGGGAATCTCACTCATATGACACTTGGCACAATTACTCATTCAGCCTTATGTATTGGGATTTTTAATGCCTTCCGTTTTTGAGCAGGCTGGCAATATGTCCAATATGATTGATCTTGTCATTATTTTCTTTCAGTTTGAATTTATGATCTAATGATCAATTTGGTACCTAGGGAACATTTGAAATTAAACTGATTTACTCCCCTTTTTTTTTGTTTTGTTTTGTTTCTTTGGTTCCATTTTCCTCATAATACTGTCATTGATTCTAAGACATCTCACAACCAAATCAAGTTTTTGGCCCACATAAAAAATTAATTATTAATATTGGAAATGACCAGATAGTATTATTTAATATGATTAGAAATAATCTGTCTTAGAAACCAAAAAGAATTTTCATAATATTATATCAATTTTATTAGATGTCTAATAAAATATGTCAAATGAATACAAATATCTAAATTGGTAGAATGCATAAAAATAACCAAAAAATTCAACTATTAATAAAGAGCTATTAAGTATATACTATTTGATAGACACTTTAGACTTTATAAATATTTTATGTGATCTCCATCATTGATGGGTTCAGGACATGGGTTTTGGATCGTAATACCCCATAATACAGGATTGTGAAAAACACAACCCTGAATGCCATAATCTTCAATATTGAAGTCCTGAAAGATCAAAATCCCTAAATGGCTAAAATCCCAAAAATCACAATCACAGAATAGTTGCATCATGTTAGGCAGAATTATTGCTGTGTTATTGTCTTTATTTAGAAATTAAATATGGTTTAAGAAGATATATATGGGTACCAAGTTGACAAGGGGTGAACTTGTGGACTTAATTTTAGCTGTCAACTTGACTGGATTTAGGAATAGCTAGAAACCTGGTAAGGCATTATTTGGGGTGTCTGTGAGGGTGTTTCCAGAGGAGATTAGTGTGTGAGTCTGAGTGGATTAGGTGGGGAAGATCTGCCCCCAGTGTTGGTTGGCACCATCGAACTGGCTGAGAACCCAGAGAGAACAAATATCAAAGGCCAATTGGCCTCTCTCTGAGAACTGGGGCAGGCTTTTCTCCTACTGCCTTGGACGTCAGAACTCCAGGCTCTCAAGCCTTTGGACTCCAAGACTGACACCAGCAGCCCCCTGGGTCTTCAGACTTTCAGCCTGAGCCACAGTACTGCCATGCAAGATCTCCAGCTTGCAGACATCCTGTCATGGGACTTCTCGGCCTCCATAATTGCATAAGCCAATTTCCCTAATAAATCCTCTCTTATATATCTACATACACATCCTATTAGCTGTGTCTCTATGGAGAACCCTAACACGGATTTGGTTTGGGGAAGCTGAATACTGTTCCTTCTTACTGTGTTTCTTACAAAACAATGGAAGAGATCTGTGAACTTGTTCCCTTGCAAAAAGACTGCAATAAATTAGATGTGCAAGGCTACTTAATGGTGAAAGATAAAAGTTTAAAAGCTAATTATTATTGGTGCTGTGAAAGCAGAAAATCATTTAATTGTGACAGCCCAGCAATAACCAGACTTTCAAATGGACAGCACATACTTACAAATTTGTAGAACACAACCACGCTCCCAATACAAGTGCAGCAAGTGTTTCAAAGGTCGCAGAAGTGAAAATGCAGGTGAAAATACAAGAAAACTCCCCTGCCAAATTATTATGTTCAATCGTGTATGACTTCTGCCCCTTCACACATAGTATCATGCTTGCCTTCAAAAAAACCCTTCACCAGAGAATAAAAAGAATTCCACAAGCTCAGCGACCTTCTGAACCAAGGACACTTGCTGATTTTGAGGTTCCTCTAAGTGTTACAAAACACATTAAATGGTGAAATATTCTTGATCAGGGATTTGACTGTCAAAGAAGATAGACTTTATATTTACCACTAAATCTAATAGAAAAATTAGCACATGCTTCACTTTGGTTAGTGGATGACACTTTCAAAACTGTCCCCAGTTTTTTTTATGAACTATTAATATATACAATCGGTGCCACCGTTGGATCCAAAAATTCTAGTACTTATCTGCTCATGTAGGTATTAATAACTAGAAAAAATGAAGCACTCTATAAATGCTTAATTGAAGATTTGGTGGACTTGGCAGAAGAAAATGAATTTCAATTGAACCCTTGAACCATAATAACAGATTTGGAATTAGGTGTGGCGATCAAGGCTTCCAAAAGTGATTTTCCAAGTGTTACCAATGAAATTTGATTTTTTTCATTCAGCCCAATGCATTTGGTGGAAAATTCAGATAAGTAGATTGGCCAAGTGCTATGGCAATGATGAAAACTTCAGTCTAAAAATGTGTCATTTACCCATATTGGCATTTCTTCCAGGTGATGTCATTCCAGAAGTTTTGGTAAATTAAAGCCAAATTTGCCTAAAGAAGCTGGCAAATTACTAGCTGGTTAGCAAATAATTATGTGCATAATAGAATAAGGAGATATGATTGTTTCTACCAAATTTGTGATCTGCGTATGAGTGTGTGTGAAATGGATTTCCATGTGCATGGAACATAGAAGCAGAGCGCTGGAGGTGGGAAATTTTAGTAGGGAATGCTCATGTCTGTGTATATCAAATCATGGAATTTCGAAAAGAGCACTGTCAGGTAGAAAATGAATGTGAACATATTTTCTGAAAAGAGCCATGCCCTAAAAAAAAAAAAAAAAAAAATTAGCTATTCATTGTGATGTAAGACTTCAAAATATAGTTAATGATCATGAAATTTACTCAGCTCTATGGACTACTTCTGTGTGAAAGCCATGATTTATTTTATCTCTATATTACATTTTCATATGTCAAATTTTCTTTTTAGTTTTTGTTTGTCTTTTCTTTTTCTTTCTTTAAGGTTTTTTTCACTATTTTAAATTGTCAGCATTAATTTTTACAAATCACTATACTATGTATTTCATCTTCACATCACTTCCAATTCTTGAGATACACATTGAATAGAGACTTTTAGAGAGTTCTAATTTGTTGTATGCATTTTTTGCAAATTAGACTCCACAAAAGTACATTATCACAATACTGACTTCGTATGTAAGCATGGTATGTGTATATATAAACATTGAAACTTCCGAAATAATGAAGAGATATCTTTTTTGTGTATTTGCATTTGTGAAAGATAAAATTTCTCGACATCTCAGTTGCAGTGGTTACTCATTGAGGTTTTTGATCGATCTTGTCAAAAGAATTAGGTTGTTGATCACAGTATTTCAGATGACTGCGGTTATAAAGCTGCGTGCACACAGTTACCAACCATCATGATATGCATTTATACATTTTTCTTTTTGACATATTTCTTTATGCATATGGTTCATCTGCTCCTAATTGTTATACCTGTGTGACTGTCATTAGTCTACCTGTTCATACTTGCAATATGTTATTGCCTATTTGACTGTGTAAAGTGGCCCATAAAGTGTTCTGTTTTTATATGTTTCTCAAATCACCTTTTAAAAAATGTAAATAAATATCTTTTAACAAATGTTGACGTGGATGCAGAGAGATAGGAACTCTTGTACACTGCTGGTGGAACTGCAGACTAGTACAACCTCTATGGAAAGTAATATGGAGATACCTCAAAGAACTAAAAGTAGAACTACCATTTGATCTAGCAACCCCATTACTGGGCATCTACCCAAAGAAAAAAGAGACATTCTATAATAAAAACATCTGCACTCGAATGTTTATAGTAGCACAATTCACAATTGCAAAGATGTGGAAACAACCCAAGTGCCCATCAATACATGAATGGATTAATAAAATGTGGTATATGTATATCATGGAGTACTACTAAGCCAATGATGATCTAGCACCTATTGTATCATCCTGGATAAAGCTGGAGCCTATTCTACTAAGTGAAGTATCACGAGAATGGAAAAACAAGCACCACATGTACTCACCACCAAATTGGTATTAACTGATCAACACCTATGTGCACATATGGAAGTAACATTCATTGGGGATCAGGTGGGTGGGAGGAGGGAGGAGGAAATGAGTAAATTCACACCTAATGGGTGTGGTGTGCATGGTCCGAGAGGTGGAGTACACTTGTATCTCTGACTTGGGTGGTATAAATGCAATAGATGGAACCCAAACATTTATACCCCTGGAAAAATTTTGTAATAAAAAAATTTTTAAAAAGAATTTTTCATTATTCTTTTCAGAATTATATTTTTGGGAGTTTGGTCTTTTAGGATGTCAAAATTTGGGATTATGGTGTATGAGACTATGATCAGCCTGTGTTTGAAAGTTCTGTAGAATTAGTAAACATGGAAGTATCAAAGAAGGCCAGAGTAGCTGGAGGAGAATGAGGAGAAGCATAAGACTGGGTGAGGCTACTACACAGAGTGCACCATGAATCAGTGATTTGTCTTTACCTAAGTGCACTCTGAAATCACCGAACTGCAGTAATCAAGGAAGGACTGACATGATTATATCTGTACAGATGAGTTAGAGATGAGGCAGAGTGGAAATGGTGAGGGCTTTTAAGAAGCTATGATTGCAGCTCAGATGAGACTTTATGGCTACCTAGAATAGGGAAAGGACAATGCTAGAGAAAGATGGACTGATCTGAGAGATTGTCCGAAGGGAGAATGGATGGGACTTGTGCTATATTTATTATCATGGATAAAGGTGATATTCAGAATAGCATCAATTATCATCTGTTGCATAAGTGAATAGCTAGCAATTCTATTTTGAGAAAGAAATCTCTGAAAGAGGACCAGATTATGACCAATTTGAAGTGGGTGATTCAGGGAGTAATAATTTGTCTCATGTTAGATATGTTGAGTTTGAAGTGCTTTTTAAATAGCCAAAAGTATCACGGCTGCATTGTTGGAGATATGGTCTGAGCTTAAATGAAAGGTCTAGAATGAAGTTTATAATTATTAGTATCATCTGTGTACAGGCAGTAATTAAACCCAATGGTGTAAAACATAACAGCTCAAGATGGGGAATCAAATAAGAAGATAAGAGAGGCCATTGCTCTGCCTGGAAACATGCAAACATTGATGGTTGGATGGTGAAGACAAAACTTCACAAAGGTATAAAGAATGAGTGGTTGCGATGGCAGGAGACAAAAACAGGAACCTGTTGGGTTAGATAACCAGCGTAAGAGAGTGATTTCTAAGATAGAGTTCCTAGTGTCAGTTGTTACTGTGAAATCAAATAAGATGAGGATAGAAAATTACCTGTTGACTGAAGCGGTATGATCAGGTAGCAGAAAGATGGGGAAAGTAGAGGAATGCAGAATTAGATATACATTTATTTGGTGTCACATATTCATAATGTGTTATGATCTGCTTTTTCACTTCACAATACACTTGTGAAGATATTTTCATGTTGCTACATATTTTTCTAGCAGAGTTCTACCATAGTTTATTAAATGCATTTCATATTGTTGGCCATTCCAATTTTTTTGGCACTATAAACAATCCTAGAATGAGCACCCTTGCAGCTATGTCTTTATGAATATAATTATGTCCTTGGGCTACATTTCTAGAAATATAATTGCTAGGTTAAAAGTTCTTCTGTTTTTTAAATATTAGTTTTATATAATCACTGGAATGTTATTAACAAACCAATATATAGCTAAGGCTGTGTAGTCTACTAATGCTTTTTCCTCTGAGGAATAAAGTAAGACTAAGTGATTTTTTTTTTGATTACCCATATTTAGTTTAGTCCATATATACCTCTGAGACTGGTTTAAGTTGAACCACAATATAAAAACTTACTTCCAGAAAACAATAAATTGCTAACATTTAGTTAGCACCTACTATGTACCAGGAAATCTTTTAAGTAGATAGATAGATGATAGACATTAATTCTGACATGAATTCTCTCTCTTACTTTGATTATTTCTCTTTAGATATTAAGAAGACATAGAGTTACACTATTTTTGTCCAGTAGGATGGATAAATTCTCCTGTGCAATTTCAAGAAAAGGTTCTAGAGGACATAGGCTCGCTCCAGTAATGGTGACATTCTGTAAGAATGGACTATGAGATCAAGCGGTAGAAGGGCGTGTGTGTTCTGCGGCATCCTAAAGTCATAAGATAAATGTCTAAATAGCACCAGGTCATGGTAACAATATCCAAATATCAGAGGAGACTTTATGTAAAACTTTATATTTTACCATATGCTTTCAACACAAAATTTTTCTGCTCTTCAGAATTAACTATTGGACAACAGAGATGATGTTTTCTGCTAAGAAGGAGCTTTTGACTTATTTGTAAAATTGAAGATTTTGATTAGATATTTTCTAAGTTCCCTTCCAGCTTGAAATAAGTAATATGATACTTATTTCATCTCTTTGCATCTTTTTTTTAAAGTATTGCTTTTGCACACTTATGATAAAAAATGTGTGGTGTATAGTTCACTATCTAGGATTTCAGTTTGTTCATGCCCCATTTAGAGGTATTAGGGTTTGACTGATTTGCAATGTAATGGTATTCCAGGTATAATTCACTCACTTGGTAACAGAAATTGAAATGTGGTTTCTGAATCTTATATGTATATATGTATGTATATATTTCACACACTAATACTAACATTATGATGAAATGTGTGATTACTGCACTGTCTCATCGCTCAAAATTGACCTGATCACAATTTACGTTACTTATTTATGTTTTAATACAGTTATAAAGATATTTGACCTATATTTTGCATTTCCTTCAAAGGAAAAATTCACTGAGGATTAAATTGCCATTCTCAGTGTCAAATAAAAATAAATTGCTTGTCTTTCATCTGTACATTCATCCTGTGAACATTTGCTAGCAGAGAGAGACTTCCTTACATAGCGAACGGGCTTGGTTTGCTTCCAAATAATATTCTGTGAAACTGAATTTGGTTTCACAATTTCAAATACAGCAGAACTGAGATGAATCTTATCTTCCCTATTCTGAGAGAAGTAAATTTGCTAATCCTCTGTGCAACAGAGTTAAATGGAAAGATTCAGACTTGGAGAAATTATAATTCGAGTGACTGGAAACTCATTCTTTCTGATTTTCTTCTTGGCTGTGTTACTGACATTTTAAGTGACCTGAAGTAATATAAATGCCTCGTTTTCCTTTAGTAAATGAGTATTACTACTCATTTCTCTTCAGTAAATGAGTATTACTACCAAGCTTCACAGGGCTTTGTGTAAGTTGTTAATCATTGTACACGAAGGCTACTTTAAAATTATATTTATTTTTATAATCAATTTTGAAAAAAAATCAAGAATTAGAAACAGAATATTTCACAGTAGTTTCATATAAACCATGATTTTTTTCTTACTCTCTTCTCTCTTTTTGCCTTATGGCTTATTCCCATGAACCACCTTTAGAACAAAACATTAGCAGTGTAAAAATGTTGTGGAAAATATAAAGTACTCCATGAGTAAAAAAACTTTCTTAATATTATTCATTCCTGAGTATGGTATAATTACCAAATAAAAGCTAATCATGGCTTCTAGAATAAAATTAGTGATCTTGGGAGGGGTTCTCCATTTAAAGGAAGCTTCTGGCCACGATTTCTCCTTTGGAAAAAGGATACCTTTTTCTAGATATATTTTTAGCTGTCCAATTAATTTCTCTCCATTTTTTTTTGGTAGAGATGGGGTCTCACTCTTGCTCAGGCTGGTCTCGAACTCCTGAGCTCAGAACGATCCGCCCACCTCAGCCTCCCAGAGTGCCAGGATTACAGGCGTGAGCCACCGCGCCCAGCCTGGAAAAAGGATACCTTTGAAGAGGAAAGAGGGTATTGTTAGGTAGATAGTTAGCATCTCCAGCTCTTCTTGGGACAAGGGTTCCCTGTTTTGGTGCTATTTGAAGCAATTGCACTCCATTTTGGTGTTACCATGCTTAATCCTATCCCAAGCAACTGCTAAACCTGGGGAAGGAGGGGATGCTTTATTAATCCAAGAATTCTCTAGCCCAAGCATGATAGGATTTAGAAAGTGACCTAGAGTAACCTAAGGGTAATTAATATGCCATTAGCTTGAATCTGCATTGTGGTTCACCACCTCCCACCTCCATCCCAAGTGGGCTTTCTTAGAGGGAGCTTGTATATGCATTTTGAGGTCACCTGTTGATCATTTGCTAATATCCTGCACCTCCCAAAAGCCCTCCTCTGGACTGGGCTAATAAAAGGAAACAATCAAAGAAGTCAGGAGAAAGTAAGTGGGTCAGTCAGTGAGTGAGTTGGTCTCTCTCTCTCCACTCGTGGAGACAGACCCATTTTTTTCTTCAATAAAGAGCTGCTTTTGTGAAACTGCTCCCTGCCTGAGGTTACTCCATCCTTGCTGATGATTTTTCCAAGAAAGGAGTCAGAGGACCTGGATAAGAGTCCAGACTTTACACTTTGGTGTGTCTGTCTGGTCATTCTTTGGCCAAGAGCACACCAAGAACTGAGGCCAACTGCCGCCCTCATTTTTATAATATATATCTGGCCTTAAGTGTTCAGCTTTGGTAAATTGTAAGGGGCTTAGGATATGGTTTCACCAGCTACTTAAGCCAAAGTTCAACGCACTGGAATCTGTGTCCTTCCTAGTCAAGTGAGATGTGCAAATAAGAACATTAGAGGCCATAGAAGGCAGTAAATAGCCCAGAAACGCCCCCTTGTCTGCATATGTAAGCTATAAAATGGTGTCATTGTGTCATCTGCAGAGGAACAGTACCATTTAAGGCCTGTGTATTACACTGTGCCCACCAAGTCCTGCACCTTCAGGGAAAAACCCTCTGTTTAAAAAATCAAATGGCATCTTTTTCTGTCCATATCTGATTAACTTCTCAGGAGTTTGATGCTTTTACTTGCTCCCTGGTCATGAAGCACCACTTTCCTTGGCTTTTCTGACAACAGAGTCTCCTAATTTTGCTCCTAACCCTATGACAACTCCTTCTCAGGCCTTTTATCCTCTGTCTCTAGCATCTACCCAAGGAATATGCTGATATACTGCTAATCCCACAGACTACACAGCCAGTCCCAAATCCACCCTGCCAACCGCCCATCCTGCAGCTGCCTCAAACCTGAGGTATCCACTGATCTGGTTAGATCTCTCCTCCTGCCCTTCACCAACTGTGAATCTGCACTTTCATTCAGTATCCCGTGGAACTGCCTCCCTCACCACTTCACAACACAGGTGACCTCCTTCTGCCTTACCACCTGCCACCTCTACCAATGGGGCGATGTCCACTATCAATTCTTCCTCCTCAATGGGTCTGGAAAGCAGATCAAAGACAGTGCTTTGGAGCTCTTGGAAGTTCCTGGCTTCAAAGTCCAGCTTTCGCCTTTTTGAAAGGCCTGAGTTTGCACTGGGATTCCTCTTTAAACTTGAATTTCCTCATTTTTAGTAGTAAAGTAATGCCTATATTTATATCATTTTTTGCATACAACAAATCGACAAGGCAACACATGGAACCTGCCAAGTCTCACACATAATAATCAATACATGTGAGTTATTCTTATTATTAATCCTAGGTCTCCATCTTATGCTGTTCCTGCTCACCAACCGCAGATATCTGTCACGGCATCCCTGTAACAGCCTTCCCATTGATCTCCTGCCTCAAGTCTTCTCAGGGTCCAACCTGTTCTCCCTCTGCAGCCAGAGTGGTTTTTCTAAAATGTAAGGCTGCATCTGTCCTTCCCCGCTCAATACCCTTCATTGACTTCTTATTGGTTTTCAGAATTGATCTAGTTCCTTATCCCGGTACACAAGACCCTCCAGCACCTGGCTCTTGCCTACTGTCTGGCTTCATCTCAAACCACCTCTGCTTTAGTCTGTCTCCCTCAACTGTACTGAAATTTCTGCTGCTAGAATTCACCACGTTCTGTCTTCCCAAACATGCTGTGTCAGGAACAGTCTCTTCTCTTTCCTACTTACCCTGGCAAATGCTATGCATTCTTCCTCTTAGTCCCTTTTCCCTGTTTTAATTAGGTGCCCTGCTGCATGTTCTCACAGCACCAGCATTTATTAGAGCACTTATCTTGTGGTTCTGGAACTTTTTTAAACAATCTCTCTCCTGAGACTGTTCTGTTCAGTTTCCATCTCCTGTGCCTAACCAATGTCTTATACAAAGCAGCCTTATTTTATGCAGAATAAATGGCCTCCAGGGGTAATATAGCATGTTTGCAGCCTTGCTCGCTTCGTTGGATCTCCAAGACGGAATTTCCAGAGATGATTCTCACTGGTATCCCCAGGGACACAGATGGACTGGCTCCCGGGAATGTGTATCCCTTATTTATGTCCCTAAAATTTAAAGATTTGTATGTGTGTGTCATACATGTCATCTTTGTTATTTATGTCATTTTTCTCTTTTGCAAATGACAAAAGTAAGGAGCAGAAAAAAGTTGAGTGACTTGGAATCATTCATCTAACTAGGAGACAGCTGCCTTGCCACTAATTCACATCATTAGCATGGAGAGGGAGAAAGGAAGCTTCGATTAATATAGCGGGCACTAATAACACCTCTGTCCCCATGAGCAGATTCAGACCCAAGTGGTTTATTTGGGTTTAGGAGTCTAGAAAATGAAAGAAGCAGAGACACCCGCAGGGTCCTGTACTGAGAATAGGAACAATGGTGCCAAATGCAACAGCCTTTGCAAGTAGCTAGGGGGAAAAAAGAAAATAGATCAGTCTCTTCAGCGATAACAACACATATATAGAACAGCACTGAGACAAATATGTCAAACACAAGTGTTTAAGAGGCGTTTTCCTCAAGAGAATACTTTTATATGCTTTAAATAATTCTTAAGTGTGAAATACAAGTTATGCTTGAACTGCACATTAGGTATTTTTCCTTAAAAAATCCTCAAACACAATTTGAGGACAAACTCTACATTTTTTATTACTTAACTAGAAGAGAATATTTTAGATATTTTTCAGCTTCTTTAAACATCAGCTTTGACTAAAAAAGTATATGCCTAGGTGGGCATTGATTAATGGTGCTAAGAACACTTTGTGTAGGATTCTATGCTAATTACCCTTTATACCCTAACCCGTGTCAATTTTAACAATCTAAATTAGCATTTTCTCCCAGGACTCAGGAATGTGAGAATTGTGAAATTGGCTCAGTAAGCTGAGTTAGCAGTGAGAAAATTGAGATGTTCTATATTTCTATATTAACATCTGCTGCTTGTTCAAAGCATGATCCTTTCAAAATGATGAAGATATTGAAAGAAAAATGAACAGAGATGGGAGAGTTACCACATAGTTTATATTTTTTTAAAAGTGCAATATTTGACATTGTCATCAACAGTTCCAGGTAATAATGCCTGAATAGGTTTCGATACACAGTGTTTGAGAAATTGATCGCATTACTGTTGATACAAATATTTTAGCTTCTCTGCTACGTTGGCACCTGCGTTATAGAACAATCTCTCAAAGACACTTGGTTATGAAAAATATCAGACTGAATCACAATAAAAATTAACTTTTATTTTGTTTGTTTTTGAATGAGCTCAAGTAGGTAACAAGTGCATTTCCAGATGATTCTTCCTAAAATAAAATACCAAACTTTTCAGGAGGAAGATTTATAGTAAATGCCTATCTCATAAAATGAAATGTGGACTTAGACACTTAAAAATCACACACATTAGTTACAAACTGCATGGAGAAGTATTTTTATCCATCATCTTAATGATTCCTTCTAGGTTTGTGAACTATCCAGTTTCTCATCATTATAAGCTGTAAGACCCAAGATATAGACAACAACGTTAACGTGACACTTTATTAAAAGCAAAACTTTCCAGCTTCAGATGAGTCCTCAGCTGCTATCAAGCCAAGACACAGCCAAGTGCTAGTTTGGCTGTACATACGTTGTAATAAAATCTGAATCATAATAATTCTTTGTTCACAATTGAATGTGCTCCCAAATTTTTTAGTTGTACCCTAAATCCAAAAGCTATCCCTCCTGACAGTTAGGAATTGAAAACTACAGATTAATTTGCTTTATTCATGAGCTGTTCTAGTTTCCCTCGCATTCTGGGGGATACTCCAGTGGGTAGCAAAACTTCTCTGTATCCTTCCGAGTTCGAGCATTGGAGACAAACTTAGAGGGAATGGTTGCCTTGCTAGAGACTAATCTAAGAGCTGTGCAAGAGGCTGTGGAGAAGTGGATACAAGCCAGGTCTGCTCCTTGGAATGCCCTGGAGAACACACTGACTCAGTGAGGAGGTGGGAGGCCAGCTCTGCCTGAGCATGGGGTCACTTGGACAATGTTGAGGTGGGCTGCATTCTGACATCCCCTCCCTCATTTGCCTTCCCTGGTCAACAAAATCACTTGCTACTTTACTCCTCTCTGAGCAATGTCCTTGATGGTTGGAACTTCTCTCCCCTTTCAAATCACCTTCTTAAATCCCACCAGTAGCCCTGTGGACCCTATTACAAGACAGCACAATAGAGGGAATGTAAGTCACACAAAAGCTCTTAATTCAAGACCAGTTTTAAAGACTAAATGTGAGTGGGGAAGGGGGAAGCAGCTAGAGCATTTCAGGAACACCTCCATTTACAACAATCCTACTTTAGGATCACGCAACGTGTTTAACACAGGCAATTCTGCCCTACCACAAAATCATACCCTGTTAGGGAAGACAGGCCATTTTTCAGCCATCCCACAGAACAAACATGTATGCCATATATAATTTTACTCCCAAATAACTAGAGTCTTTTAGAACCAGACAGATCTGGGTTCCAATCCAGCTTCTGCTGCTCAATAGCTTAGTAAACTGGGGCAGTTACTCAATCTCTCTGGATTTCAGGTTTACCTGCTGTAAAGTGGGCATAATATTGTGGAGAATAAATCAAATACAGGGAATACTAATGAGAAACTGTGTGAAAAATACCTACTGCCCTGCCTGGCACAGGGAAGTGCCCTGCAAATTTGTTCTCTTCTGCCACACTTCCCAGCCCCTCCAACCAAATGTTTGTGTTTCTCCTTATGTCTTCTTTGTGCTCCTTTATTTCTCCACCCTGTATATATTTCTTGGCTACCTCATCTACTCTATGACTTGAACAAGAAGTCATGCTGAGGAGTTCTGACACCGTATCTCCTGACCACATATTTCCCAATCAGTCCTTTATTTCTGAAGCCTCTTACACATCTTCCTAGAGTTCTTCAGTCATCCCACATCCAAATGTTTTAATATAAATGGTGTTTAATTCTGTTTTGATTTCCTATATATCTAAAGAGACATGAACCCTGTTAATCATCCCTCCTAAATGTTACTTGAGTCCATCTTCCCCTCTTGGCCACCATTGCTACTGTCCTAATCCAGACCCCCTCTGCCCTTCTAGTTCTTTAAGGCAGCCTCCTAAAAGACCTCCTTGCATCTAAGGCTCCCACCTTTGCCCACCTCACACCATCTTCAGAGTCACATTCCAAACAGACTGATCTTTCTGCAATGCAAAATAGCTGGATTATGCCTCTGGCTTAATTCACTTTTGAAAATCTTCATTACTTTGGATAGAATTCAATCTCCATTGCATGGCATCTAAGGCCCTTCCTACTCACTCTCCATTCTGTGTCTTTTGCTCATTCTTTTTCCTTTGCCTGGAACATGCATTCTCCCTGCTTGGCCTTTTGAATTCCTGTCCATATTCAAAGACTCAGCTCAGATCCTCTAATGCTATGGTAGCCAACCCCCAGTACTGGTCCGTGGCCTGTTAGGATCCCAGCCCACATCACCACCTGAACTCCTCCTCACCCATCCCGTCCTGTGACCCCCCTCCCACCTTCCCTATCCTTGGAAAAATTGTCTTCCATGAAATTTAGGAACCAGGTCACACAGCAGGAGATGAGCATTGGGCAAGCGAGTGATGTTTCATCTATGTTTACAACCACTTCCCATTGCTTGCATCACCACCTGAGCTCTGCCTCCCCACTTCCCTCCCCCAGCCCCCTTCCCCCATTGGTAGAAAAATTGTCTTCCATGAAACCTGTCCCTGGTGCCAAAGGTTGGGGACTACTGCTTTAAAAGTGGTATCTGCTCCTTACTCACTTCACTTTCCTAGAATCTGTCACATAGTAGGCATTTGGATGGATGAATGAACGAATGAGTGTACTCAGTTCTTTTCTATCTATGGTCTTGGCAGGATAAAATGCATTTGGTCTCTTCCTGCTTTTGCTTATGTGCTTGGGGGCTACTAGGTATTCTGATAGTAATGACTTTGGCCCCTGTCTGTTTTTTTATTAAAATAAAGCAGGCTTCCTGCCAAGCCTGACTTTAATCTTAAAAATCTCTGTCTTCAGAATAAACTTTTGTCTTCTGTCCTCGCCAGAAAAACTTCAATCATTTTGCTTTTATTTTGAAGGAGAATTGCTTTAACATTTTTCATATGCAAAGATTTTCAAGCTCCTGGGATCCTATTAAAAATTAGATTAGAGACTTTAAAGGGGATTTGATAACAAAATCACCCCTAAATAAACACCAAAATAGTACCTAAAGCAGTTATCCTAGTCAGAAATTAAGCATCAGAAATTAAGTTTTTGTTAGATACACAACAGATTGAAACCTGCAACAGTGCCTAATGGCCTAAAAAAAATGCAGTGGAATGACTGAATTACTTAGTATGCCACATATATTTAATGAGGAAAAGTTGCACATCTCCAAACTACATTTTTCATCATTTTGGCTTAATTTAAACCACATTCAGGACTGTACAAAGCATTGCCTTCATTTCTCTCATTGAAGCATTTACACTTCTCAAGCTGAAGCTATTTCTTGCAAACTTGATCTTTATTAAATATATCTGATTTATGTTCAGCAGGCTTGAGAAAGGTCAAATTAATTTCATCATCCTTTCACTTTCCACTGGCATCTGCTATGCAGCATGGTACTGCTGTTATAAATAAGGCTTCCTCCTAAGGAACAACATGGTGTCTTAAATTATATTCAGTGCCATAAATGATTCCAACTCCTGTTCTAATCAGGCTCCATGGCTCTGGCATGTCACATAGGGCCCCTTTAGAAATTTGTTCTAATATGTCTTTATATTGCAAAGAATTGTGTGTAGAAAGTTGATTTACAAGAAAGAAATTCAAAGAACAGCACAGAAAATCATATATTCACTAAAGAGATACATGAAATTGTAAGGATCAACTGGCTTTGAATATATGCATGAACATATGTATAAAACTTGTAGTTTTGTAGAATTCTATCTTTTTCAGTTGCATACATCTATCTACTATAACCCATTGACTTTGCCTAAAATCACTAAGAGCTCTTGAAACCAAATAAAATGTCAAAACACTTTGTGGGTGGACTATGATTGTGAAC
Source organism: Avahi laniger (assembly GCA_963575035.1). Taxonomy (NCBI): domain Eukaryota; kingdom Metazoa; phylum Chordata; class Mammalia; order Primates; family Indriidae; genus Avahi; species Avahi laniger. The sequence continues at coordinate 151,745 of CAUYSK010049415.1, forward strand.
TTGAAGTATAATCAACAAAATCTCAAAATGGGTTTCAAACTTTGAAAAGTTGAACAGGAACAAGTAGGAAAAACTAAGGATAATTAGCTCTACTGGATTCTGGATTTTTTTTTTAACTCCAAAGTAGTTTTTCCATTGTAGATTTGTTTATTTTTGCATTTATTTTCCTTCTGATTATTTTATGAATATAGATAAGTTACTCATTTTGCCTTATTTAACTTATAGCTATTTCCTTACCTTATAAAACATTTATACTTTCTAAATGTTTTTTCAGGAGATTGCCTTGCATGTTCTCAGTATCAAGACATCCTTTGAAAATTATGGCAAAATTTGTCTTTGTTCCTCCTAATCTTTTTTAATCCAATGTCTAGAACAATCAGAAAAATAAATGATGGTATTAAGTCCAGGTCTTTAGTTCTATTTCCTGACTGTTAATGCAATCATTATATCAGGAAATATACTCTATATTGTTCGCTTTTAATAGCTTTTTAAAGAATAATTTTAAGGTCAATTCCTTCTATTCCTATATGCTAAATCTTCTTAAAATTAGGAATGATTTGTAAATTTTAACAAGTGCCTTTCAACAATTATTATAACTGTATATTATTTTCCCTTTGACCAAAGACAATAGTAAATTAAACCTATGTAAACTTCTGGAAGTAATACTAGAGAAGAGTATGTAAAGGGCAGAAAGATTCACAAAAGAGGACTGTCTTCTACCTGAGAAGGAATGGTGGTTATTAGAAGGCTTCATATACATAATTAATTGGATACTGGTTTCTTGATCAGCCATTTCATTCTTCAATTCATTAAGTATCACAATGTTAATTGCCAAATGCACAGAAATGTTGGTGAGATAGGGAGTAAATCTCAAGATGTGCTTGCTTAATTGAGGGAAAAGCAGAAGTAAACAAAGTAGTGAAAAAGTCCACTAGGAAATAACATAAATTGTTGGGGCACCAATAAACATAAAGACAACTTTTCACAACCGTTTCCAATACCAATGGCACCACCGCCACCATCCCCACTTCCCCTAGGGGACCAACCAGCAACGTGGCTTTTTAAAAAGACTCATGAGAGAATTCATGTTCATCATGAATTACTTCAACTGGAATGAAGAAGAAAATTATCAACTTTCTGATTGGAAATTAACTGCAACATTAGTGCATTTGCCTGGACATGCTCCCTGCTACTCTGATTATTTCTTAAGCGGAGGGAAAGGAGACAAAAATAAAGGGGAAAAATCACGAATGCTTTGTACATTAAAATTGATGTTGATGTAAGGAACTCAGTGAGAGCGTGTAAATGACAACAGAAGGCCAAGATATACTCAGAAGGCCAAGATATACCACTTATCTACCATCATAACTATACTGTGAGCACAAATGGTGATAAATGAAATGAATTTCCAGAGCATTGTATCTATTTTTGAGGTAGGAATTTGAATGTAGCTAGGGAATAAAAGGCTCTTTAAGAATATGACGTGACTTGAGAGTTGAATTAGTTTCCTAGAAAGAAACTTTGTCAGGCTATTAGGTACCATAGCCATCCCCAATTATTTTCATGTCCAACAAAAACCACTATAAAACCAGACAAGGTGATTTTCACTGCCACTTGGCCAAAGCCTCATACAATTTGCTGCAACTGCCTAAGCCTTCATTTCCTCCTAATAATGAGACCTTAATCCTGCCCTTTGCAGGGACAGTGAAAGTTATTTATGATTCCTAAAGCATCACTTCAAAGAAGATTTTAGAGAAATAAAAAACATTGAAAAGCACTTGCACACCGCTTACCTGACTCTACTCAGGCCTTCCTCACCAAACTGCATGGGATGTTGTAGTTTTGGGCTAAGAGGATTTTTCAATCTGTTTTCCTGTTCAACTTTGTCAGAAATGTACTTTTCTATTAATGCACACACTTAAACTTTCTAACATGATATGTCTTTAAAAAATGGCAAAATCATGCACTTACATTCAGGAGGTAGATGAAGAATAATATCATGGATGTAATTTTGGAATCCCAAAGCCAATAATATGTAAGATACAACCAAAAATGCACTGGGAAATGACTGGAATCTCAATCTACAAACTAAAGTCTTTTTTAAAAAAAATCTCTTTTGTTATTTACTTTAAATAAAATTAATTTCACTCTAATGACTCATCGTACTCATTTCCAAGGGCATTTTCTCTTTGATACTATTGTGGCTGATTCTCCCTATAAAAGGTCAAGCTCTAGGAGGCCAATGTGGAACCCAGATATGGGGAAATGGATGAAATTTCCAGTTCATCATGCTTTCTGCTGGCATTCATTTTACCATTCTTTCAACAAATAATTTTAGAACCCATTAGCTTATGACATTGAGCTTAAAGAGTGCAAATTCTTCTAGACTTTGATTCTAAATTCGAACACCAAATAACTGAATGACCTTAGGAGAGTTACTCAATTTCTCTTTTCTCAGTTTGAGTTTAGATGACCTGAATGGCACATTGTGAAACTCAATAAACGGCTCTTTTCTGGACATGTTGCCTCCAATGTAACAACCTCTTTCAGTGCTGGCCTGGTCTCTACCGTGACTTAGAACTTATTTCTTCCAAAAAAATTCATTTTATTGCTAAATATAGTAGCGCTTAATAAATTAGTTTGAGAGAAAAGAATGAAGGTACCTAGTTCTTTTCTGTTGAACCCTCTGGCCAACTATTTTATATATCTATAAAAAGTATTAAATTCAAAATTCTAATTGGTAATAAAAATTTTTGATGACTCAAGAATCATTTGGTGAGATGGAATATCCATTCTTGGGGCTACAAATCAGTGTCTGGGAATTTGAGAAAAATAGACCCACAATTCTGTCTGGGTAACTCTGAGATGTTGAAGGTTTCTATCTCAGTTGATGCAGTGGATAGACAGCTTCAACCTGTCATCCACATAGAGTTTGCCCTGGTGCATTACTTTGTTTAGGGCCATGTAGAAGCATTGACCTACTTAGTGTGTCTTCAGTAGCCCTTTCCCTTCCGCTGAACCCAACTTTCTCTATTAAATTCTCTCCTCAGAGAATTTTAGCCACAATTTGCCATCAGTTTTAAGCCTAGGACACTTTACTTTTCCTTTGATGGTCCCTTAAAATAGGTATTCACTCGATAATTTCAGCTCACTATTTTGTGCCTGCTGTGAATTAGACAGTGAACTTCCAGCTCCATTTCTCATTTTTATAATCTAGAAAAAGAGAGAAAATATTCAAATAGTAAGTGGCATAAAGGAAAGATCCTTGGCATCAGGAAGGGATATAACCAAAGGATTTGTGCTAGCATGCGATGCCAGGAAAGCTTCCCCATGGAAGTGACATTTGTATTTGGCTAGTGAAAATATTCATGCTAAAGGAGCTGTTAATACACAAAATAAGCAAAATTAAAACACCGGAATTCAAAATAATGTGATTCTGGACTTGGCTTTTGTAGTCGCCACTAAATAATTAAAATAATTGTAATATCATGTTGTGACAGTCTAATTGAGTAGGATTATGGCTTTATTCTTAAGTTGCGTGCCTTGGCACAGTTGGTTTCAATTTTCTAAATTTCTTTATTCATCTCTAAAGAGAGATGAAGGTGGGTTTGGAGATTAAATGAGATGATATAGAAAAGATTTACGGTGGAGCACGGGAATTATAGACATGCAGTAAATGGCAGTTCTCTTTCCTTCTTCCCCATATGTAGACCTGATACTTATTTACTCATTTTATCAACCAATACTTACTAAACTTTTATAAGATATTAATCTCCGTGAAGACAGGGATCTGTGTTTCATTTTTGATTTCTCAGGGGAGAATTGTCATTGGATTCTGCACATGTCTGTCTGTTCAATACATATGCTTGCTTATTTATTTGCTTGAATAGACCAGAGTCAGGCCCTACAACTGACAGTGACATGGTAAAATATACAAAAGGGAAGCATAAAACACTAATTCTTATTTCTGAGACAAAGATAATAGAAACCAATGGAAAGTTGACACTTTTCAAAATTCCCAGGGTATGACAAAACTTGTAGAGGTTTTGCCACACACCTAAATTGCTATATATGTATATATATGTCTATGTGTGTGTGTGTGCATATATATATATATATATATAGCAATTTAGGTACACATATACATACACACATATGTATCATTAATCTTAGGTATACTTTATTTTGAGCTTGATTTAAATGGTTTCTTGACATAGTTGCTGCTTCTACAAGCAGTATGAAATAGTTGGAAAGACATTTCTGGGCTTGTTCCATATTCCAGATTTAATTGATTTTTAAACATTCTCAGAAGACGAGACTCTCTTCATAATATCTCTATAAATGCTGCCAATGACATTACACTGTATCCATTTTATTGTTTAGTTGAACTATTTTCTAGCCTTTTAAGTCAAGTTCAATAAAAACATATTGGAGAGGAACAGAATATCCCAACCAATGTTTTCCACAGAGATCATTTTCCAAGAACAGATCCACAGTCGGTGAATATAAGACAAAAGATTGTGCAGTGCCAACTCCTAAAATGATGGGAAACAAATCTTAAGGGATTTAAGGTGGCATCTGAGAGAGTGGCTTTCACTGTAAATTTGTAATTTTATAAACTTTGTGAGAAATATACTCACTCCTTTTCATAGAAATGCTTTTAACTAGATTTATATCCTTACAGATTAGTCAAATGTTTCCTAAAATCTAACTGAAGCTTCTGCTGCACTGATTTGAGTCTCTTTTATGTTATTTTCCCCCATAAGGAAAAGGAGAAGATGTTTTCAGTATTCTCCTTTTAATGCTGTTCAAAATGGATGAAAAAAAATCTCCTTTGCCATGGTTAAAGACATTTTTGTATTCTTCATTTTGTCTTTTCTTTAAAACATGGAGATTAAAACAAGGTAGAGTATTTGAATAGTATCTGGTCAACCCATAGTCATGTGAAAATGCATGTCTAGTCCTTCGGATCTAAAGCTCCAATTGCCTCCCAGCACTATACCATATGCTATTACAGCCCAGTGATCTCCGAGGGGAGTGTGGGCGTCCCAGGAAGTACACTAAATGATTCACATGGTTGTGGGAAAAATTTTTAAAGTTCTTTTTTAAAGGACATTTTAAAATTAAAGTATAATTTGTATCCATAGAAATGCATTCATATTAAGTGTACAGTTCGATTAGTTTGTACTTGTGTAGCCCACACACCTCCCAAAGCATTGGTTATTTCCAGCACCCCGTAGAGTTCCCTGTGTCCATTTCCAGTCAAATAACCCCTCTCCCAGGCAACCACTTTTCTAACTTGTATTGCCATAGATTCGTTTGGTCTGGATTTAAGCCTCCAATAAATGCAATCAGAGACTCAGTGCTTTGTGTATTTTACATTTTTTTCACACAGTATAATTCTTTTGAAATTCATTACTGTAATATATACCAAAAGTTATTCCTTATGTTGCTGAATAGCATTCCATAATATGTCTCAATTTGTTAATAAATCTGTTATTGATATATTTGTGTTGAAGTCTACCATTTTGTTGTTTGATTTTGGTTTGTTTCATGTGCTATTTGTTCCTCTGTTTTGTCTTTTCTGTCTTCCTATGGATGAATGGAAGTTTTATTGCTTGTTCATGTTAATATTTTACTTTACATCCTCTTTTGATTTTGTTAAAATTTTAAAAATAATTGTAGATGCATGGGAAGTTGCAAGAGTAACAAATAGATCCTAACTGTAACCTCGCTTTCCACAATGAGAACGTCTTTATATAACTGGAGTACAACATCAAATACAGGAAACCAACATTGGTTCAATCCACAGATCTTATTCAGATTTCACCAGTTTTACATCCACTATTTGTGAGTGTGTATGTGTGTGTGTAGTCCTGTGCAACTTTATCACACATGTAGATTGATGGAATCCTACCACATTTGCTACATAAACTGTCCCTTCATGATGGAGAACTCCTGCTACCCATTTACAGACACACTCATCCCCTCCCCCTGTGTTCTCATCCCCCAACAATCACTGCTGTGTTCTTCATCTCCATAATCTTGCTATTTCAAGAATGTTATACAAATTCAGTCATACAGTGAAGCCTTTTGAGATTTGCTTTTTTCATTCAGCATACTTTCCTTAAGATTTATTCAAATTATTATGGTATTAATAGTCAATTCTTTTTTGTTGTTGAGTGATATCCCATTGTATGGATATACCGTAATTTCTTTAACCATTCATTGAAGGACATTGGGTAGTTTCCAGCTTTAGGCTATCATAAATAAAGATGCTGTGAATATTAATATACAGGTTTTACGTAGACATAAGTTTTAGTTTCTCTGGAATAAATGCCCAGGAGCAGGATTGCTGGGCTCTATGCAAAGCGTATGTTTAGTTATTTTAAAAAGAAGCAAAACTTCAGAACTGATTTCCAGAGTAGCTGAGCCATTTTACATTCCTGCCAGCAGTGTATGAGAAATTAGATTTTTCATAGCCTTGCCAGTATTTGGTAATGTAATTTTTAAAAAAAAAAAATTTAGCTGTTCTAACAGTTGTGTTATGATACCTCATCATGGTCTTAATTTGCATTTATCTAATGGATAATGATGTTGAATGTATTTTTATGTGCTTATTTTTAATTCAAATTCATGTCTGTTCATTTATTTCATTCATTTTCTTATTGGACAATTTTGTTCTCACTGTTGAATTTTGAGACTTCTTTATATACTCTAAGTATGAGTTTTTTGGTCAAATATATGGTTAGCAAATATTTTATTCTGTAGTCTGTCTTTTTGTTCTTTGAATGGAGTATGTCCTAGAACTAAAGTTTTATTTTTCATAAAATGCAGTTAATTAATTTTTTTTCTGCCTCATGGTTTTGGTGTCATATCTAAGAAGTCTTCACCAAATTCTAGGTCCCAAAGATTTTCTCTTGTGTTTTCTTCTAAAGTTTTGATATTTAATGATTTTGTGCTTTACATTTACTGTGATCTGTTTTGGATTAATTTTTGTATAACGTGGGAAGCTTAGGTCCAGGCTCCCTACCCAATAAATGTTCCATTGCTCTAGTACCATTTGTTGAAAAGACTATCCTCCCTCCAACAAATTGTTTTTGCATTTTGACAAAAGTCAGTTGATCATATTTGCACTGGTCTACTTATGGATTCTCTATTCTATTTTATTATACTAATCTATGTGTCTATCACGCCACCAGTACTACATTGTTTCTATTGATATAACTATATATTAAATCTTGAAATCTGATTAACGTATTCCTCCCATTTTCTTCTTTTATCAAAATTGTTTTAGTTATTTACAGAGACTGAGGTGGGAAGATTGCCTGAGGCTGGGAGATTGAAACCAACCTGGGCGACATAACAAGACCCCATTTCTACAAAAATAAAAAAAACATCAGCCAGGTGTAGTCCTAGTTACTCAGGAGGCTCAGGTGAGGGGGGAGGATTACTTGAGCCCCAGAGTTCAAGGCTGCAGTGAGCTATGATCGCACCACTGCACCTCAGCCTGGGCAATAGAGAGTTTAAAAAGCTAGAGCTTCTGAATACAGATACTATGAACATTAATGTACATCTACATGCAAAAAAATGAGTCTGTACACAAACTTTACCTCTTTCACAAAATTTTGAATCTGTTGTTTTGTTGCCAAATTTGGGAAATTTTCAGCTGTTATTTCTTCAAATACTTTTCCACCCTCATACTTTCCTTCTCCTCTTCTGGAACTCTGATGATGTGAACATTAGGCATTTTGTTATTGTCCAACAGGTCCCTGAGCTTTTGTTCATATCTTTTTGGCCTAATTTCTCCATTGTTCAGATTAGATAATTTCCATTTTTTAATGTTAAAAACTCACTGATTCTTTTGTTATGTTCATTTGCTATTGAACCCATCTGGTGAGTTTTAATTTTGGATCTTGTATTTTTCAGTTCCAAATTTTTCATTTGGTTCTTCTTTATACATTCTATTTCTTTGCAAAGAGTTTCTATTTTTTCCATTTGTTGTAAGCACCTTCTTAATTGCTCCCTGAAGCATCTTTACAATGGATGCTTTAAAATTCTTAACAAATAATTCTGACATTTGTGTTTTCTCTGTGTTGGCATTTGCTGATGGTCTATCACTCGGGTTGAGATTTTCCTGATTCCTGGCACAATTGAGTGTATTTCAATTGTATACTGGATATTTTAGGTATTATGTTCTGAGACTCTGAATCATATTTAATCTTCTTTTTCTTTTTTGGAGGCAGTCATCCAGTTTAAGTGAAGTATGAAGAGCCATATTGGGGTAGATATATAGCTCCCATTGGGTCCTGCTGACACTGAGGCAGCAAGAACAGAGCACTCACTCCCACTTTCTCACCTTCCCAGAAATTCAGCTCCCCACTGGGAAGCTGACAGAAGTGACAGGAGAGAAGTAAAGTATCCACTAGCAGTGCCCTGCATCTGCTTATTCTGTCTCTTATTGCTGTAAAAGCAGGAATTCCACTCCATTCTGGGCCCTGCTGACACCAGTAAGAGCAAAGGTGAACACTAACTAGTATGACGTCCCACTCTCTCATTCTGCCCTTTTGCTGTCAAGTGTGGGGAAAGCTCAGTTCCCCTCTTTCTCCACTGACAGAAGTGGGAGCAGATGGAAGTGTCAACTCCCACAGCCTCATTTTCCTCATTCCACTTCATTATTGCTGGATTAGGGTGAACAGTCAGTACCTTCTGGACCCTCCACTGACACCCCAGGGTGAGGGAAACAGAATACCAACCAGCATGACCTTTCACCACCTTACATGGCCTTATTCCACCTCATTGCTACCAGGTGGGGACTGATGCTCAGCTCTTCACTGTGCTGTGTCAACACCAGGGAGGGATAAATGGGGAAGTAACTTACACCATTGCATCATTAGTGGGAGGGAAGAGAAATTCAGTTCTTCATGGGACCCCAACTGACACCACCGCAATGAAGGTAGTGGAGGGCTAAGTCCCCCATTCGCTGCACCTGGAGCTGGTGTCCAGCATCCCAATCAGCCACACCAATACCACAGGCAGGACAGTTTTTGCTTTGCCGTTTGGTTAGTGTAGAGTGGATAACACCAAAATGGTTTTCTATTTTGCTAAACCAACCTTTCCCTTTGACTGCAGCAATCAAGCTTTTCCTGGGACTTTGTCATTTGTGTTTCCAACCATCTGCCAGTGGAATTCCCTCCATTAACTTTCTCATGATGCATTTCTTGTTACTTTGAGCAATTGCTCTAGAGATTATATTAACAATATGTATCTTAAACTTATCAAAGTCTGTCTTCAAAGAATATCCTGCTTTTTAATTAAATATATAAAAATCTTACAACAATTTGCTTCAAATTACCAATCTCCCAATCTTTGCACTCTTATTATTAACATATACACTTACTCTAAGTATGTTATAATTTACACAATACATTTTATTATTTTTACTTTAGTCAGTAGCCTTTTTCATTTTTAATTATTATGGGTACACATATTCTCTCCTTCCCTAGGTACACAGATTCTCTCTCCACTGGGCATGCTGGTGTGGCACTGCCCAGGGATGAGGGAGGAGTGGCGTAGGTGATGCAAAATTATCTTTTCTTCCCTCTTTGGTGCCTCTTTTCCTTGATATAATGTCAAAACTAGGTAGTATGATCACTGACCTGATTTATGCTTCTTCTGAGGTGCTTACTTGTGTGGATAGCTGTTGAATTTGGCGTTCGTGTGGAGGGATGATCACTGGAGGTTTCTATACAGCCATCTTGTTCTGCCTCCTCAGTAACCTTTTTTAAAAAAATATTTAAAGATAAATATAGAGAAATAGAGAAGTGTTTTAAATTCTTCATATTTTTTTAGCATATTTACTCTTTCTCATGTCTCAGCTTAAGAGCCATCATGCCTGTATTAGGGTTCTCCAGAGAAACAAAACCAATAGGGTATATATGGATATAAAAGAGGAGATTTATTATGGAGCTTGGCTCATGCAATTATTGAGGCTAAAGAATTTTATAATCTGCCATCTGTGAGTTGGAGAGCCAAGGAAGCTGGTGGGATTCAGTCTGAGTCTAAAGGTCTGAGAATCAGAGGAGCTGATGGTGCAACTCCCAGTCCACTCCCCATTGCTAGAGTCTTTCTTTCTTATCTGTGTATGATTGTATTTCATACTGTAATTGAAGATCCTTGTTATTATATCTATTTCGCTTCAGTCTATTCATTAAGAAATCAATTCTCTAATTTACCAATACAAAAACAGTTCTTATTCCGATATGCTGTTAGCAGGAACTTAGAAGGCAGTCCATTCAGAACTACTTAATTTAATATCACCTAACAACTTGATGCACCAAATTTTATTTCTATTTAATTAATCAATACAGTAAGAGGCACTAGATGTTGCATTAGATTTGGGGGGAGGGATATCTGTGTCTTCTGGTTCAGATTTAATGTATGAAAAAATGTTTTCAGAATTGATTGGCTAAGCAGCTTTTGCAGAGGTCAAGATTTTCCAACTCCATCCTCCTCCTTGCTTAGCACATTTATAAATCCAGTGTAGCACACCCTAGAAAGAGATTATTATGGCAGGTGCTGGATCTTGGAATATAAGTGAAGGTTATTTTGTGAATAAGTAAAAAGAAGACACCGATTTTTTTTTCTTTCTATCTTGTAAACTATAAGTTCCTAGGGCTTATGAACTTAGAGTCTGGCCCATGCAAGGTATTTAAGAAATGTCTAGAGTGAGTGCTAATTTAATAGATACATGCATCCATGATAATAATAATAAAGAAACCAAGAGAGGAGAGAAATAGATCAAGTTCCCCAAAGCAGACCCTGGGAGGAGAATTTGTCTGTGACTTACTAAGGAAATGTTCTTAGGGAAACCAATAAGGAAACAGAGGAAGCAAGTTGGGAGCAGAAAGGAGTCAAATGAGAGTGTGATTTCAGGCAAAGTCTCAGTCTCAGCCTGCCTCTGCAGGGAGCCCTGGAGCATAAACCATGCTTGAGGATTTTTCCCCACTGAAGGCGAGGATGCTGGGCTCTCCTAACTGTAGCATCCTGTATCTGTTCCCTACCAGGGATGGGCATCAGGGATATAAACTCCAGTGTTGGACAGCTCCTTGCCTGATGGCTAGTTCCTTCCAACAGCTCAAGGAAGTGTGCCTAAAGGAGTTTTAGGTGTGGGCAATTAGAAGCCATGGCACAAAGACACCACAAAGATTCCTTGTACATAAGTAAGTGATTCAGAAAGATCTGAGAGGAATACGGATTGTATCTGCTACAAGTAGCAATAGCTACTGGATAACACAAAAAGAAACAGTCTATAGAGAGGACAGGAAAGTGTTTTGACAGAGTGAAGGTAGGGAAAGAAAAGTCTCTGTGATAGATTAAGTGTATACGACATAATACCAGTTACACTTTATGACTGTGTAACCAATAACTCATCAGTAGACAGTAAATATGCACTTTGTTGTTTTTCCCAAAGACATTTTTGTGTATTCTTATAAATATTCTTACTCTTATAACTATTAGTAAAAGTAATCAAAGCATATACATTTATCTCATTGACTACAGAAAAAAAAATAAAATTGCTTTTGACCAAACCAGTAAACAAACTTTTTCCTTTAAACACTCAAGGCTTTTAAGAAGGGAAAAACGTTCTAGAGAAGATTCAATTCCAGTCAATCCCCAGTCAGGTTGGTTTTAGACTTCTGGTGTCTTCCTGGTGATGAGCTAATGCAATTAGGTGCCCACAACTTGTCATTTCCTTCTTAATAGGCTTCTGAGTTTGCCTACAGCTTCCTTAGCTGAAAAGACTGTAATTCACTTGACATCAGTGGGTTATTTATAGAAAATTGGCTCAGAAACTGCAACCTATATAAAACCCAGGTCTTTTTATTTCCTGTATGAAGATGTGTTTGCTGAAAATCTGCATGTGTTTGAATTGTAAGGTGGAAGTTGGCATACTGCTTCCCTGTGTATCAGGCTCGTATTCCATGTTCACGAAATTGTAAGACAAATCTTAACTCTCAAAGTTAGCTCTCCCACATGAGATTATAATTACTGTTTTTGACTTTGCCCTTGTCACCTTTATTCTTCATCTCCCATTTCAGGTAGTTTTTTTTTTCCCCCCTTTGGAAGGCTATTTTTTATTTCACCTTTTCTTAAATACAGAATTAAGTTTAACTCTTAGTTGATTCTTTGAGTATGGGCTGGCACGTGACTAACAAACTTACTCTTTAGTGGCATTAGCTAAATCACTGTAATTGATCAAGTTAGGGATCCGCACCATAGCACGCCATCTTCTTCATGTCTTCGTATTACTTAAAGCTATAGTTAAAGTTGTATATCTCAGAACTTAAAAACTTCAACATCGTAAAATAAAGAGATTCTTTGAAATCATACGTTGAAGTTTCTGTGCTGATTTTCTTATTTAAGGTTGATCATAGTCACTAAAATAAAAAAAATTTGCTATTACTTTCAAAATATTTGTTTTGAAAAGTTGGGTAATTTTCTCTCACCTTTCTTGTCTTAAAATGTGCCTAACATCCATTGGAAATGTCTTTCATTCTCACATAGATTCTTATTGGCATACTTCTGATATTTAGGTCCCAAATCAGTTTTGGACTATTTAATAGGTTTAAAGACATTCCACTCTCAATTATAGATACTAAAAGCATACAGATATGAACATCCTCTTGAAGCCTAAAGTCTCATCTCTGGTTAATAATAACAGAATCACTGACCCATGGATTTGTGGGGATTGAGACAATGCTAGTAAAAAATGATGCTTCCCCCTGATATTATTATTTTAGTCAAATTCATCTTTAAATGAAAATAAAGTTTAAATTCTACTCCTGCCACCATGACCTAGAAAAATATTTAACATTTATCATTAGATATGTGTGATAAATATCTTTTACTAGAGCTTTCCAACTCCCAATGACCTATTGACACCCTTTATTCAAGAGCTACCTACCATCAGTTTCTGCTCCGCAAAGCTGAGCCTCTGGCAGTTCTGGTTAAATCTCAGGGTTAAATCTCAGGCCTCACCAACTGTGCAATCAGATTCTCTTCCCCATGGAGCTGAAGTGAGTGACAGCCACATAGTCTAGGTGGTACCCCAAATGGTAAATAGGTAGTCTTTTTATTGCTGGATACCCATGTATATGAAGCATTGATAAATCTGAAATGCAAAAAGAGATAAGTAAGGTAGAAAAACGGGGAAGCAAAGACAAGAAATGCACAGAATGTAGGCCAGGTTGCTAATGCCTTTCCTGATTCGTAGTTCTAGATCTCTAGGTGCCTTTTTCGAGCCCAGAAATTAAGCACTGTGCCTCGTATGAATGCCCCCAACTTCACCCACCCCCAACTTCCCCCCAACCTCCTCCTCCTCTAGCTAATTATTTACATCCATTTGTGTTACTTGCAAACTTGCAACCACAAAGAATTTAAGACAGGTATCTCTTGACTAACCAAGAGATAGTTCGAAAATTTGCAAGTGAATTTGAAGTGAGAAGAATCAAATTCATATTGGCATTCTATCCATGCTAATTGTGTGAATCCACTTTGTGTTGATCAGGCATTTTCACAAATTTAAGTGAACAGCATTAGCAACTGTGAAAGATCTGTATCATTATTCATATTTTACAGAGGAAATAGAAGCTCAGAAAGGTTAAATTCCTTTTCCAAGGTCACATCCAAGATATGTGTGATTCAAATCCCGATGTCTAGACTTTTTCCATTTAATTCTCTTACAATCCCCCTTCAGGGCTCAATGGAACAAGAACAAGGATTTTATGAATATTCCTCTTAATTTCAACATATAACACATGGGGATGCCTACCATGCAAAGCAAGTTGTGATCACACCATTTGTACTCACAGAATTATAGAAAATGTGACCCCAAGTATGTTTTGGCTGGCAACACTGTGAAGCTTTCAAATCTCTCCCTTTCTTCTTCCCTTGTTACCAAATCCTTCATGATGATAGCTGTCTTACTTGGGTGACCTGAGCAGGGGCATTCTTCTACTTGGCTCCTGACTGCCAAAGTTTCACGGTGCCTGTGATATGATGAGTTCTAATCTGGGTCATATATCTATTGATTTATTGCTGTTTTATAGCATTATCAGAATAATCAATCTGTCCACTTTCATTCATTTTGACTAGTTTTTTTGTTTTGTTTAATAAATGTGGACAGTTAATAAGTAAACGATGTATAGAACTTTTTGGGAAATATTCAAACTTATTATGTTTTCTGGTCAACCCTACTGGGGAAATGAAAAATCTGCCCAGCTGGTAATCAAGCTGCCTTGCTCCTAACATAATATAATAATGTTTCCAACAAGACTGATGGAACATAGACCAGACCAAACTGCAATCCTCCAAACCACTTATTTACCCTATTTTGAAATATCACTACTTCCTTACTAATTACAATCCTAGCTCCATTTTAATCTTCATACTCTGAAGACAAATGTTATTGCAATATCAAACTTCTGAATTGTTTTTGCTTTTTAATAGCATCTAACCCTGAATAGGACCCAACTTCTCTAGTCCTTTTTCAGAATCATCTAGCACAAATCCAGACCTCCATGCACTGTGAAGAGTTCTTTCCACCTCTGTCTTACTGAGATCTCTTAAGACTCTGCTGGAGTGTATTCACCATACTGTAGGAACCAAATAAGATTAAGTTTGAAATTTATGTGACTACAGCATGTTCCTAGTGGCCTTTGATTGGTAGGCTTCCATACTACCTATACATAAATAATATTCCTTATTCCTTTGAGCCTAATGTCTATGCTGACATCTGAAGTTCTTGTTTCCTTCACAGTAAATCCCAAATCTCCTTGAGTGAGTAAGGTGCTTACTACTTTGCCTTTTTCTTCTTCTTCTTTTTTTCTTACTCAATCATAATGTTTTATTTTTGTAATTTTTTTACTTAAATCTTTTTTATTATTTCAGAATATTATGGGGGTACAAATGTTTTGGTTACCTGGATTGCTTTTGTACTGCTTGAGTCAAAGTTATAAGTGTGCCCATCTCCCAGAGAGTGGAGAGTATACATCGCACCTGTTAGGTATGATTTTACCCATCAGTGCTTGCTTCTTAGCGCCGAAATTTGTGTGAATTTATGTTTGCTTTAGTGAATATTGATAGTGTATGCCCTAGTTACTCCCTCACTGCTGGCAGAACGACCCTTCTTTTTCTCCTGACCTTTCTTTGTGGAAGGGATTCTGCCAGTGAACAGATGGGAAAGATGTAATGCAGGGGCTTAGACAGGAATCCACCAGCCACAAAGTTGCTGCCTTTAGCAGTGTACTTTCTCCACATATTCCGGAAACTCACGCATCCTATGCAGAGGCACCTCCAGTTTAATAAAGGAGTGTTTTAGTTGTTTTGTTTTTGGTTTTTTTTTTTTACTCTCCCTTACCAACTTCATACTTTTACTTTACTTCCTTTTCAATTTTATTTTTCTGTGAAACCTCAAGAGTTACTCTCAGTTCCCAGTAGAGCCTTTTATTTCCCTTAGGTTTTCCTTTAAAGGTCCTCCACCCAGGCAACCTTTCAAGAGTGACACTCATAGGGATTTTCTTGGATCACAGCGACATTTTACTCTACAGAATTAGCACATGAAAAATTATACAGGAAATAGATTATTGAATTGAAGACTTCAATTACAAAGCTCTTTCTGTACTTTTTTTTGGTAAATTTAGATTTTTCACAAGTTAATTTAAAATGCAGTACAGTTTAAGTGATATAAACTCATCCTTATTGATGTATACAGTTTCTTCTAGTTTCAGCATACTTTCTCTTCAGCAACTTCTTTCTAATTTGTACAAAATTTCTTGAAATATCCATTTGTGTCCTTGATGGTATTTTATTTCTGGAAATAATTTTATGACTTTTTGTTCATTCTTAGTATGAATAAAACATGAACTAAAAATTAGAACATTTTTTAGGACTTTTTCTTCTATGAACTAGTGTTTTGATGTTTTAATCACCCCAAACTGTTCAAAATCTAAATATCTGAGAAATGCGGTAAAGAATAGAAAAATAAGAAAAATCTCATATGGAAACCAAACCAAACCAAACAACGTGGCAACACGTTTCCTTATAATAGGGAAAAGGGCATCCTAAATTAAAGACATTTATATGTTGCTATCCTTCCAAATGATCCCATATTGTATATTTAGGTAAGAGGGATTAAAAAGCATTAATTGTTGGGCTAGTGGCTTGGATTAATTTCGCATTTTTTTAAACTTGAAAAAATTTGTTATATATTAAAGCACAGAATAGTTTTGTTATCGTGCAATTTAATATTTTAACCTATAAACCCGTTGGGCATATTTTATGTTCAAAAGCATACTCTAAAGTCATGTGAAGAATTGTTTCCCAAATCAGTATATCCAGGGTCATTATGATGGTTCCTTTGGAGATTTACCTTGAGGATTCCTAGTTACTGTCCCTGGGGCTAGATTTGCACAGATGCACCGGAGTGGGAATGGGGGTGGGATTTGAAAAGAAATTTGAGGCTGTTTCCAAGTGTCCTTGGAATTGGAGTTTGTGAGCTCCCATGAGTGAGTGACACTCCTCAGTCTAGTTGTCTGTGAGGACATGTTCACTCTGCGCCAGAGTGTGGTAAGAAATATACTACGACATGTCTATCATTCAAAATTACCATATTTCATCCATTCTAAAATGCCATCTGTTATAAAACAAACTCTTGTTTTACTCAACACTAAGAAAAAAAATCACTTGCTGCTAAATTATGGAACACATCTTTCTTATCACTTCAACTTTTTTATGCTTAATCAAAGAGCCACTTAACTTAAACATAGGGTTTTTTTAAAAAAATTATTATGTATCATTCTTTTGTGCACAAAAAAATACATGGAAAGTACATTTATTAATGTGTCCTTAAAACATCTTCACATTCAAAATTGATCTCTTCTAAATCAATTTGGGACCAAGAGGCATCACTATCACTGGCCCCCCATCTCTCCACTTGCAATATAATCCTCTGTTCTATTTAGATTATTGATGCAATATTTCTTAAATGAGTCTGCACCATTATCTCTCATTTCAAGGCTAGTGTCTATTCTGCAAGTTAAAATGCTGGCACGTTTTTGATCTTGTCTGAATGTATTGACAGTGACAAGTATATCCTGACTATTACCTAGCCAAAAGACATTGTATATCATGTCTCAATTTTAGAAATGTTATATTATTTTTAAAAGGTGCATTTTAGAGTCAATGAAATGTAGTGTTCATTCTCCTACCTGGCATCCATGCTTTAAGGTGTGTGGTTCAAAGAAAGAAATTTCAGACTGATTTTCCCACAAGGATGTACATTTATTAACATGACAGGCCAAGGAAATACAGTGAAATAAAGTCCCTTTTAGACACCCTGGAGATAAGAATCCCTACCTAGTCCTCCATTTCAAAGGTTAGAGAATATGAATCACTTACATTCTATTCAGACCAGGAGACGAGTGCCCCTACAATATTTCTATATAATCCACATATCTTTAATATGACGAAATTTCAACAATTGAAAAATTATTTGTAACAGCCAGCATGCTAATTAAAATACCATTGCTGCCTTGGAATATGTATCTCCAATTAGAGCACAAATGCTAATTAAATTCTACTAGGTCATAATTTAAAGACAAATTGCATCCTATCTATGTGGGAGAATTTTAAAGAAAATTACAGACAATACAAATGATTTATAATTGGGTCAGTGTCTTTTCTTTAGGGAAATGGAGATGCATGGTTGGTGGATATGCCACCGTCAGTAGCCTTGTTCTCTAGTTCACTAACCAGGCAAATGTTGAATAAAATATTTAAAAATGCTTCTCTTTAACTCCTCAAAACTGCACTGAATATTTTAGAAGAATAAATCGTTCCTCTTCCCTTTTTGCAAAAGAGTTATTTTTAGCATGGATAAATAAATACCAAATAAGTAGCCTAATGTCATAAATGGCTTAGTGAGGTTTTATGTCAAGAACTGAGGTCACAGGGTCAGGATATTCAATTTCTAAGATTATATTTATCATTCTGGTACTTCTGCAGAATCATCTCATTTTATTAACATTAATCACAGGGCTCTTGAACACGAACAGTACACAATAACCCATAGGAAGTACCAGGAGACACTGCAGTCTGTTGCAAGATTCTTTCTTCAAAGGAGCTAAAGCCTCCAGTATCTTCCAACTTGATAAGCACAGACAGCAGAAGGCCTGCTAGAGCATCTCTCTGTCCCTCCAGCAGATCCAAAAAATACTCTCCTCTTCCTTGTATTTGGACACAGGAACTTCAAACTTACAAATCGTGAACATGAAATGTTTCCCCAAATTACCTCACTTCATATGCATGGTTCTTAGGAGTCACCTACATTTTTGGCAATTGCAACTTATATTTTTTATTTCCTGGAATTGTTAAAACCAATACAGTAACCCTTTCTTGCTCAGTAAGCTCCTGAACAAAAGTATCTGTTGTTTTAATAACCAAGAAAACCAAGGCTTATTCATACATTTCCCATAGATTCCCAGCCCCAAAAGGGATTATATCCTACTTCACTATGATTTCTTGGCCAACTATTGTAGTTATGCTGGTTATTCCAGTAATTGATTTACTCATTATTCCCAGCACTTCTAATAGTTTTCCACTGGCTACATAATTTTTTTCTCAATGTGATGTGTGCTAAAAACTGTATTCCCACACCATTATTTTATACCAAATGCATCAAAATTGCCACAATTTCAACTTCATAACAAGCATCACTGGTGATTCATCTTACCACAAAAGCTGGAAAACTGCTCCGCAACTCACTTCCAGTCTATCAAATCCTACATATTCTACCACCAAAATATGCCTTTATCTCATTCCCTCTTCTGTTTATGATAAAAATAGACATTTGATCTATTTTCATGTCATAGACTCATTTTTGATCTTGCTCCCTGTGATTCATTCATTACATTGTGGTTCTCAGCCAAGGGTGATTTTTCTCCCTAAGTGATATTTGATCACATCTGATGTTTTGGTTGTCACCATTAGAGAACACAAGGTTGCTACTAGCATCTAGTGAGTAGAAGTCAGGGATGCTGCTAAACATCTTATAATGCCCCAAATTGCACAACATAGAGTCATCCTGCCTAAAATGTCAATAGTGCTGATGGACTAGGGTTGAAAGTCTTTGCTCTACACTGACACACTTACACTGCCTCCCCCTGTTCAAATCTGAAATGTCAGTTTCTTCGAACTAAATCTATCATGGTGTCCACATTACATTTGTTATAAAATTTTTCATGTAATGTAGGGGAAAAAAAAGTGTTTCATAATATGTCTTCTCCTCAAGAATATAAAGCGTTGATGCCTACCACCTAGCATAGTAATTTGCACATTGTAGTTGCTTATTAAATGTTAATTAGATTAAGTAGGCCATACTTGTTTGTTTATTATGTGTGTTTGTGTATGTGGGTAATTCAAGAGAAGCAATATATGTAACAGTGATTCTCACATTAAATCAATAACTATACAAATATTACTTACTATTACCACCTAGAAGACATCACAAAATGCTGAGAAAATCCTTAAAAGAATTTTTTGTATTGAATTGAATTGCTATTGGTTATATTTCATAACAACTCAAAATGAACTACTAATATACTACTGGTATATCTATTACTGTGTAGGTATAAAGCATAGTTCATCTACATTATCAATTGTAAACATTATTGCAAACTGTTTTAGATCATTTCCAGCTAAGTGAATCAGACCTGTTACAGGTCTGGTCTAGAAATCAGAATTATGGAAAAATAGATAAAAGAATTATAAAGAACCTCTCTGTCCAAGACCTTAGATGCAGAAAAATCAAGTACTATTATTCTCATTTTTAAAATGATATGTTTCAGTCCATAAACATTTCTATGCCTGGTCTGGATTCACAATGGTAATACATTTCTAACATAGAATTTAAATCCAAAATCCTCATTTTATTATTGTAGATCATGAAGGCAAATAAAAATATATTAAAAAAATAAGTTCATAATTTATTCCTCCTCTCAACATTTTTTTTTCCTTTGAGGTGTGTCAAGGTGTAATGAAAAGAGAAGATTTTAACATGAAAAAAGCCTGGATTTGAAAGGCATTTTTTTCTGACCTAAGGCGGAGTAAACTTATTTTGTAAAAAGCCAGACAGTAAATATTTTTCCTTTATAGGGTATATGGTCTCTGCTACAAATACTCAGTTCTGATGTTGTAGAAAGAAAGCAGCCACAGACAACTTGTAAATTAATGGACTTACCTGTTTTCTAGTACAACTTTATTTACAAAAATAGGTAATAGGCAATTTTGGACCATAAGTCATAGTTTGTTGACCTCTGACAGAGAGTAAATTACTGTAGCTCCTCACTTATAAAATAAAGACAATAGAGTTTATTTCATAGGTTTGAAGTCACTCAGAGTAACTGATATAATGTAACATGCCTATGACAGTATATAGCCTCTTAATAGACATTAAATGTAGCCATCATTATGATACAGGCAAGTGAATTAATGTTTAAACTCATTCATATAATATTCTCTATGGAACCAAGTGCAGCATTAGGCAAGACCATGAAAGATGGTTAATTATTTAAGTAACAAAAGACTGAGATTATGAGATAGTTTTAGCCTTAGTGATATTCCTGTCAAAAGTTTTCTATTCAAGCACTATATCTTGAAGTTTGAGTATTATTTTTTTCTATGAGAAGAGCAGAAAATTTAACATTATTCTTTCAAGGAAACACTACAAACAACAGCTGGATTCTCCTAAATCTATGTAAGCTTCAATATTACAAAACAGGGAAAAAAGTATAAGTTTATTTTATAAATTATTCTTAGTGCTAGTAATTATTGAATGCTTCTTTAATGGTTCATAATGAATTCCATGCATTTTCTAAGAATTATTTTGCTCCCAGAGTTATGTGAATTAATTTATGTATATTTAATTTAAAAATTAGCATCACTTTGGGGATTTGTTTGTGTCCCCTTAATGTTTCATGAATAAATCAGCTACCTAAGCTCCTTGAAAAATGCATAAATATATAAAATTCTCCTTAGCACATTTGCTTTTGAAAATAAACAGTAACAAATAATTGAACTTTTGTTGACTCTGGTTAGCCAAAATTTAAAAAGAAAATGAAATGTAATTATAAGCAGGCTGTATGTCTGATACTTTGTTCTATATTTTGTCTCTATATTGTTCAGTTAGAATATGCATCTGTGTCTATTAAAAATTTAAATATTTCACATAAACTCTCTTACACTAAATCAATGGACACTTTTCAAGGTAAACACACTCATTTTAAAACATCCTAATTTGTGGACTAAATTATATTCCCCACATCTAAATGTTAAATAGTATACTAATTATACACAAACGTTTATTTCCAAAATGCCCTGATAGTCATTCACTAATTCAATCAAATTACATTGGTGAGACGTGCCAGCTTTCTTGTTTTAAGGATGAGAAATTGCTTTTTCAAGAAAAATAATCTTTTATTAGAGTTTATGTTTATTAGTATGGGAAGATAATGATAGACAGCTGGGCAGATGAATACATGGCTAGATAGATGCAGATCTAGATTTAGATACATGTTCATTTAAATATACATAATACCTTAGAATAAAAAAATATATTAGTCCATGGATTTTACTCTCTTGGGATATTTACAAAATCATATATATATATATATATATATACACACATGTATATATACAGTTAGTTAAAATTCTATGTTAATGATTTTGAGATTAAGAGTTGGTTCCCATGAAGACCAATTTAACACACTCTCTATTAAGGAACTAACTTGTGCCACCAAAATCACTTGGGAATTTTAACATTACATGGCCAGAAAAACAAAGATGGACCAGCATAAATCCTTGATTACCAATATTGCACTAAACTGAATTAAACAAACAAACAAAAAAAAAAAACTCAAAATGAGGGTAGGAGGAACATTGGTTTTGTGCCTATGTAATTGATCTATTTTATATCCTTTCCTCACACTCCTTTACTTCCCATGTCTTATACATTTGAAATGACCTGTAATTAGAACAACTCCATTTTATCCTTTAAGCATGTGTTGAGTTGAATCAGGTAGAATGGAAAGAGCTCTAGGTATCTCGTGACTATCCAACATCATCATTCTATAAGCCTTCTCTGAATACCTTGTTCACACTGTGGAGTTATGTGAGCTACATGAAGAAATTTCTGTCCTTAAGGATTGGGTCACCCTAAGAAAAGAGAGTTTTAGGAAAGTACCTACCAGAAGTGGCTTCAAGTCCATAGAATTTAACAGTATCACTTAAAGGAGTTTGACACCAGCCTGGGCAACATAGAAAGACCCCATCTCTACAAAAAAAAAAAAACATTAGCTGGACATGGTGGTGTACACCTATAGTCCCAGCTACTTGGGGGGCTGAGGCAGGAGGATCGGTTGAGCCCAGGAGTTGGAGGTTATAGAGAGCTATGATCATGTTGCTGCACTCCAGCCTGGGCAACATATCAAGACTCTATAAATAAATAAATAAATAAATAAGCATATGATGTGGGATATTATCAGTTTTTTTTAAATGCCTAGGATGTGACATATTTTTCTTAATTGTCAGGAATTATATTCCCTACAAAGTCCATTTTTCCTTTCCCCACTAAGTGATGTGGTTATAAGTAAATGATCAATAGTCTTAAAACTTAGTCTGTAGTCAGTGATCTACCTTTATGGAACTGGATTATACTGAAGTAGTGGAAGTCTTTGACTGCCATTCCTATAAAGAAAAAACCCTCAAAATTACTAATGCATATAAAATTAAAACTTTGTAAAAATAATAATTTACACATTATATTCATCACTTCCACAGTGTTGGCCCTTTAGAAGTTAAGAGGATTTTATTATGTCTCCATAATTATTGGCATTTTCCTCCACAAGAAGTTCTAGAAGCCTTCATTTGCACTGGTGATCCCTACTTCAAAGGAGCACTTTGGATAGTGATTCATCCAAAGAAACGGCATTAAAGCATACATTAAATAATCTAATTATTTTCTCAATTGCCTCTAATTCAAAGCCTACTTTTATTAACCTCTTCCAATGGTCTCACAGAATTTTTTCTTTGAAGAACTTTAGAGACACTTTGATTGTAGGGTTCCATCAAAGCCCTTCTGATATTTGGGTTTTGTTTGTTCGTTTTGTTTTCTTGGGTTTTGTTTTTTTGTTGTTGTTTTTTTTTTTTTGATCTCATTTCTTTGTTAGTTTATGCCTACCCAGCCAAAATTTGTGGACTTCCATTCCAGTAATATATTGTTGCCTAATGAACCATCCCAAAATTGAGTAGTTTAAAATATCATTTATTTTACTTACAAATCTTCAATTTGGGCAGATTTAGTGGAAAAAATTACGTTCTACTCAAGGCAACTTCAGCTGAGGGCTGGAGCATCTGCTGCCAGTTTTACTTGCTCGGGTAGCTGCTCATGTGGGACTGAGGGCTGGGAGATTCTGTTCTATTTGACTTAAGACTCTCCATGTGGCCTGGGCCTCCTCTTGCGTGGGTACCAGGAGTAAGCATCCCAAGATAGAGAGAGCCAGGTGGAAATTTGTGTTTCCTTTTATGATCTAGTAGTCTACAAAGTCACATGGTGACACTGTCTCCTGTATGTGTTAGTGGAGGCACAACCATCCATCCAGGTGAGAGGCTTAGACCCTACCTCTTGATCAGGGAATGGCAAGGTTCTGGAAGAGTATGCAGTATAGTAGATATTGTTACGACTGCTTTAGGGGAAAAAAAACCTGCCACGACTTCTGTGTTACCATTAGGACAATTAGGGAAATTAAGTTGTTTTTTAAAAGTTGCCTCCAATTCTCACACTCTAAATAGCCCCCAACTTTCCTCTCATCCAGGTCTGGCTACCTAAAATGCCTTTTAAATATTTTTTACTCACTTAATCAGAGATGTGGGACTCAGAATGTTTGGATGAATTTATCTCCTATTCTAAAGACATTCTGGGTAAATACCTGATAATGCTCCTACTGCTCATGGTGGAGGGAAATTAATTGTAGAAAAATGCTTTGTAAAATGAAGGAAAAATGTATTTATTGCTCCTGAATCTCTCTTCTCTTACAGTGCTGAGATATACCAACAGCTTGAACATTGCACTAAATTTAGTGAATTAAATATCTCTTATGACAATTCCAAGCTGCTTTAAGAGCTTAAGAATATTGAGGTTAGGCCTTTGTGCGGTATTTCTCTCCTTGGCTTCCAGCACCAGGTGAAGGAAGCTAGGAACAGTATCGTGCTTGTCAGGATATTTGCATTCTCATATCAGGATATGAATTTACCATGACATTAGATAAAGCACCTTTCAAATTTCTAATCTATTCAAGCAAGCTGACTAATACCAGGAAAATAGCAAAGCATATTTACAAAATGAGCATACTGCACCTAGCTGTGCCGGCAATGGAAAGTGATTAGCTCAGTTTTGTGTCTCGATTCAGAGTGCATACCACTGTTTCCTCTGGCTTGATCTGCCTTCTTAGGGCAAAATAACTTCACAATTCCCTGTAGGGATTTCTAAAATGAAGGCTATGTATAATACCTTTAGGGGATCACTGCGTTTGAGGTGGGAGTCTTCATAAAATAAAAATGTTGTCAGGAGACTTAAAAATAAATACATAAGGATTTTATAAGGGAGTTATACAGGTTGACAGATTCTTGAAGTAGAATCAGAACAGAAACCCTCCAAAGGCACGAAAGTTTAAGGTCACCCCCTTAAAAATCCACTTACCTCCCTTCAAGACTCTATTTCAGGTTGCTCAAGATGACATTAATAGTTTCACTAAACTCCCAAAATAATTCATTTGAAGCAAAAAACATTTAGTACATTATATAGTACATTGTGTTAGGAAAATATATTTGAATTTTCTTTGTAAAGAAAAAAACATACTTCATGTTAAATATCATTATAATTGTTTTGTTCTGGCCTATAGATATGACATATAGATTCATTGCAAAGAATACTAATCAATGAATACAGTGAATACATTGTGTCTAGCTGAATAAATAGAACATTGTCAATATTATCGAAAATCCTCCATGGACATCACTTGGCTTTCAGCTCAGCCTTTCCTCTCCAGAAGTAATTACCGTCTTGATTTTATGCTAATAATTCTCTATAAAAATTAATTTGATCACTTACTTGTTTTGTTTTGCTCATTTGTGAGGTACACAAAAAATGGAATCATACAATATACATTCCTCATCTTTGTTTTGTTTTGTTTTTTTACTTTTAATATCATAAAGTCTAACCATAGTTTATTTCTACTGCTGTGTAGTATTCGTTTGCAAGATTTCCGATTATATCCCTGCTGACATTTCAATCGTTTTCAGCTTTTTGCTCTTATAAACAATGTGATCATGTACTATGTTGAATATATCTCTTGATGAAAATGAAGAAAGACTTCTGTGGTTAATCACCTAATAGTTGAATTATTTGCTATGCAGTGTTCAACTTTACTTAGCAATAATTGTTTTCTGAAAGAGATTATATAATTAACAGCAGGGTATATGTGTTCTCATTGATCGACATACTATTCAACACTTATTCAATTTTTATTTTGTCAATCTGGTATGCATGAAATTATAGCATATTCTGTTTGTAATTTGAACACCCTTGATTAATAATCAGGTTGACACTTTTTCACATTGTTTATTTTCATTTTCTCTCCTGTGAAAAAGCCTATTCAATTCCTTTACTGATTTTTCTACTTCATTGTTCTTTTTTATTCCTGGTGTTCTTTTATTTTCTTGATAATGTTCTCTTCCAGATATACCTAATATTAATATTTTTCACCCTCTTTATCATGATAAATGATACTTGATGGTATGAAGACATGATATTAAATTTTCTTCAAAGAGAAGAGAAGTTTTGCTTTTTATATTTAAATTCTTAATCCATTAGGGATAGGTTTGAGAGTATGGTTTGAGGTAGAGATTTAATTTTGTGTTTTTCCACATAGATAAACCAATGTTTCAGCAGTATTTATTAAAAATCCATTTTTTCCCCTTTAACATAAAATGTAGATTTTGGCCAAATATTAAGTATGATAAATGTATGAGTCTGTTTCAGAGATCTCTATTGTTTCATTAGTCTTATTTAACCATATTACATATCTAACGATTTTAATAACTTGAACTTTATTGTTAATCATAATATTTGAAACACAATCCCCCAGCTTGTTCTTTCAGAGGGTCTTAGCTATTATAAGAAATTTGCATTTCCATATAAATTTTAGAATCAAATTAATAAGTTCCATAAAAATATGTGATGATATTTACATTAAAATTGTATTGAATCTTTGTATCATTTTGAGAAAACTGACAGAGTAAATATTGTACCTTACTAATTCATCAAGATATTGTGAGTCTCCATTGTTTGGGATTTTAATATATTTCTAAATGTTGTTTGGTTTTGTTTTATAAAGCTATTTACACTTAGATCACTTAAACGCAGATTATTTTTCACATAATAATCTAATATGCAGTAGCTCTCTTTCCAATTCTAACCATATGTCTCACAGAATCTTTGAATTCCATAGAATATAAAATTCATATAGAATTCTATGTAGACATTCACTTCATCTGCAAATACAGTTGAGCCTTGAACAACATGAGGGTTAGGGTCACTGACCCCCTGCACAATGTGAAATTTGTGTATAACTTTTGACTCCCCCAAAATGTAACTACTGATAGCCTACTGTTAACTGAAAGCATTACTGATAACATGAAGTTAGGAAGAGTAAAAATCATTTAAAATATGTTCTCAGGTCACAATTAAATTAAACCATAAATCTATAACACAAAGATGGCTAGGAAATCTCAAAATATTTGGAGATTAAAATGCATACTTCTAATAAATTGTGGGTCAAAAAAACTTTCAAGAGAAATCTTTATATATTTTTAAAATATTTAAAAATATTTCTAAATATTTTTTACATGAAAAAGGAAATAAAAAAGCAGAAATCAATGAAAGTGGAAACAGGAAATGAATAGATAAAAATAACAAATATAAAAACTGTTTAAAAATATTAATAAAAATCATAAACCTCTAGTCAGGCTAGCTCAGAGAAGAAGAGAGAAAACACTAATTATTGATATCAAAAAAGTAGGAAGGTCATTCATCACTATGATCTCATGAATCCTACAATGATAATAAAAGAATATTATGGACAACCCATTGCCCACACATTTGATAGTCTAAGAAAAATGAACCAATTCTTTGAAAGATACAAACTGCCAAAACTCCCACAAGAAGAAATAGATTATATGAATAAAGTTAAATCTATTAAAGAAATTGAATCAATAATTAATAACCTTACCAAAAAAAAAGCAACAGACCAGAGGATTTCACTCGTGAATTCTACCAAACATTTATGGAAGAAATAACACCAGTTCTCCTTTTTAGTTTCTTCCAAAGAAAGAGGGAAAATACTCCTTAACTAATTCTATGAGGCCAGTATTATCCTAACATTAAAACCAAATAAATAAATTACATGAATGGAAAACTATAGATTAATATCTTTTATAAACATAGGAACAGAAATCTTGAAAAAATATTAGCATTTCATATCCAACAATGTATACAAATAATTGTACACATGATCAAATGGGATTTGTTCTAGTTAGGCAAGGGTTTTGCAAGGCTGTTCAACATTTGGCAATTAATGTAATCATAACATCAACAACCTAACTAAAAAAAAATTATATGATCATATCAATAGAGGCAGAGAAAGTTTGGATTCACAAAATTCAACATCCATTAATGTTAAAATTCTCAGTAAACTAGGATTAGAGAAAAACTTTCTCAACTCAATAAAGAATCTTTACAAAAAATCTACAGCTAAAGACAAACTTACTCATGAGAAACTAGATGCTTTCCCCCTAAGATCTGCAACAAGGCAAGGATGTCTCCTCTCACCACTCCTATTTAATATCATACTAGAAATCCTAGTTAGTACAAGACAAGAAGAGGAAATAAAAGCATACAGATTTGGAAGGAAAAAATAAAATTGTCTTTGTTCACAGATGTCTATGTAGAAAATCCAAAAAGATCAACAAAATTACCCCTGGATTTAGTAATTATAGCAAGGTGGCAGGATACCATATTAACATACAAAAGCCAATTGCTTTCCCATTTACCAATGTGTAGGAAAGGGCTAACTCAGCAAGCTTGGGTTCTCAAATGTTGCACATTTGCTTAAAGGATTGTCTTTATGACTATCAATTTTGCTGTATTCTGGGAGATGAGTTATGAGCCCTTCAAATATTCTTCTTGATAAAAGTATTTTTCCATATCTGATACCTGGGTCCATGCTATGCCTATTTGATCGGAAAATGTATGCTAAAAATGTGAATTCCAACTTTTGTATCCTTGAGGCCTTGACCTATGTGGTACCTAATTGATTGAATAATTTATACTAATACATATGATTTATGGTGAGAACTTTGCTCCAGGGAGTTGGAGTCTGAGTTTAGTCATGTAGGTGCTACATGCATGCATGCCTCGTCCCCAGTAGAACGTGGACACCAAGGTTCAAGTGACCTTCCTTGGTTGGCAACACCTTTTACATGTTACATATTATTGCTGGGAAGATTAAGTACATCTGTGAAACTCCACTAGGAGAACACACCTTGAAGCTCGTGCCTGATTTCTCATGGACGGTGCCTCATGTGCCTCTTTCCTTTGCAAACTTTAATCTGCATCTTTTTGCTGTAATAAACCATAAAATGACTGTAACAGTTTTTGAGTCCTGTGAGTCCTGGCAATGAGTCAATCCTGAGTGTGGTCTTGGGGACTACAAACACAACCTCTTATATATTCCTGGATAGAGCTGGAACGCATTCTGCTAAGTGAAATATCCCAAGAATGAAAAAATAAGCACCACATGTACTCACCATCAAATTGGTATTAACTGATAAACACATAAGTGCATATATGAGAATAACATCTATTGGATGTTGGGCAGGGGAGAGGAGGGAGGGGGGAAGAGGGAGAGGGGACGGGTATATGCATACACAAAGAGTGCAATGTGCACCACCCGAAGGATGGACATATTTGAAACTCGGACTTGGGGGGGAGGGGGGAGCAAGGGAAACATACGTAACCTAAACATCTGCTGAAATAAAAAAAAAAAAAAGAATTAGAACGTGAAGTTTAAAACAAAATACCATTTGCATTAGCACCAAATAATACTTAGGAGTAAATCTGATGATATGTAGAGAATCTATATTCAGAAAACTATAAAATTCTGATTAAAGAAATCAAAGATATAAATAAATATTCTAAGAAATATCTCGTGCTCATGAACAGGAAAACACAATACCATTAAAATGTCATGTCTATTAATCTGTGGATTCAATACGAAATCTCAGCAGATTAATTTGTAAATATTCACAAACTCATTCTAAAACTTATATGCAAAGGCAAAACATCCAGAATAGCCAAGACAGTACTTAAGAAGAAAGGCAGACTTAGAGAAATGACATGACCCAGCTTCAAAACATACTATTATATTAGGTTATTAAGTACAAAATGTCCAATTTCCTTAAGTACTAAGTTTGGCAGTTGATATATCTGACATTTCACTTTGACACTTGTTGTTTTATTTTTATTGTGAAGATACATCCTCAGTCTTTCAAACACATATTTTGCCTTGTGATTTTCTTTCAAATTTTTTTAAAGCAATTTTTGTGAAACCATGGATAAGTCAAATATTCATGTGATTTTCAAATATGAGTTCCATCGTGGAACCAGTGCAGTACACACAGCTCGAAATTGCAAAAGATTGAATTTGATGTGTTTATAGAACATCTAAGTGGGGGGTGGTCCAGTGAATTTAGACAAGTGGTGTTTGAATTTCATGATAAAGGTCTAGTTAGAAAACATTGGAGTCCTTATGATTTTGTCAAAATAGTAGATAAGAACATACATAGGGAGGAGAGGACGAAATTCCTCAGGAGACACCAATATCATTGGGCAGGTCCATAGGATTAGTTTTCCTTACTGGACACAGTAATTAGCCAATGAGAAATTAACTGCTCAATAAACATGTAAAATAAGCTTGATTGAAGGCAAACTGCACAAGAGTTTTGTTTTCTAAAATTTTAGTGGACACACACTATTGATATTGATTAGCATAATATATATGCTATTTGTGAAAAATGTTATGGTATCCTTGGATTAGAGCATAAATAACTCTTATTTACTGATGAGAACTTCGGATATTTTGTTTTTTTTTTAATTCACATATGTATTAACACTAAACATGAGGGAATCCAAAGCAAGAATTAATTGTATATGCCTCTAAATTTACCTTTTGTTGCAATTCAACATAATACACATTCAACATTCAATAGTATGAAAGCAATATGTAGAAATATCTACAGAAATTTTAATGACATATCAATTTTCCTTATCACATATGTATTCCAACTTATAGAGGCCTTTGTGGAAAGCTAGGAGAAGAATTAATATAGTCTTTATAGATCCTAGATAACACTTGAATGCTATATTATTGAATTATTTTAGTACAATCACTGTAATGTGGTATGTTGTAATAACTATCATTAAGTCTTCTGTAGAATAAGAAGGTATCAACAAAACATTTCTGAAAATGCATCCTGCAATCTCCAATAACATAAAATATCCAGGCGATAGTTAAATCACATTTGATTGGCCATTTAAAAATGTCTCCAAGAATGATTTCATTTCCTGTCTTCTCATTAAATAAGGTGGCATAAATTTTTATTGAGATTTTACTTTATAGAGATTATATCAATAAAGTTCAGTATGGCTTTCATTGGAATTTTTCATTTCTGAGAACCTTTAAACAAAAGATGTCAAAAGCAGTAAAACAAACACCAGCTTCAATATTTGGCCTAGGTTCACCATATTAAAAATGTTATAATCCAACAGTTTTATCTTCAATAATATATAGTAATGATTTCTTTTAATGTCTTATCCTGCAAAGGTAGAAGCAACCAAAATGTCTCTAAACTGTATAGCCCTAAACATCTCTGCAGAAAAGCATTATTCATTTTTGTAATACAGCTTTATGGCACCAATTTAGCTGAAAGAATGTATATGTATATATCTTTTATGGCATTTTCACTTCAGAGAATTAGATATGACTTGTTTATGTAATGCTGAGTAAAAAAGATTTTTTTTTTTTTTCTGGTAGGGCAACTTGCTATTAAGAATGCTTCATCTTACAGGAAGGCATGGATCCTGATTGTAGCAGGAATCACATCTCAGAAAAGGCAGTATCAGGCTTGGAATTGTATGGGGAACACTTGTGAAATGTGGGACCAATTTCAAAGTCACATTATGAGAAAAGGGGGAATAAAGGAGTAATTTATCCAACCAAATGCTCTTCCAGCCACACAACAAATACTCCGAGATCGGGACAATTATTCGTGCTTCTCTCACTCTTTTCTGTCCTTACTTTTGTGTTTTATCACAGCTATCATTTAAAACAAATCTGCCTTCTCTGTGTGTTGAGCAAAAACTGCAGGGAAGGATACTAAGGGCTTGGGGCTGCCTCAGTAGAACGTGGTACTTTCATTTTGGATTTATTCTTTTTATGGTCACTGAAAGCAACAGAATTTTTAGTATTGATTCTATGGGAACCTTGCCATTATGTTTCATTGTATTTCTTTTGTACACTCTGTGCTACATTAACCAATCACCCCATCTCTATGCCATGTGGCTCTTATCTAAAATCTTTCCAAAGGTAAGGGACAATTCTATGTCCCTTCTTTCTGAGCCATTGACTTTCACTCTGTCTTGGCCTCAACAGAACTCGAGACCGCAAGCCTTGTTTATTTATCAATGTTCTCCTAATTTCCTCAAGCCAGTATGATGGAGTATGATTTTTTTCAGAATGTGAATAGGTACTAAGTGAAAAGGATTCTAGGGTCAAATCAATTCAGGAAATACTTGAAAAATCATAATTGGAGTATTTTCCGATAGCAGAAATTCTCAGAAACACTTATATTTTCATATGCTAACACACAGTGTGATTTTTTTTCCAAGTGGGAGGCATGGCAAAAAGAGGTTTCTTATATGACCACAGGACTGTGTTCCATTTGGTAAGATTTTATGGAACTAATGGCCCACCAAAAACACTTAAAGAAATACGCTCCTGAGACAGAAGCCGCCATCCCTTAAATATTTGGATCATCGCAAAGATTTATGTCATGAATAAAAGAAGAGAGATACGCTAATGAAAAGCCAGGAAAGTGGATGTCTCTTTCTCATTTATTCATTATTTCTTTGATTCTGTAGACATTTAATTGAGTTTTTAAACCGTATGCCAGATACAAGCACAAATTCTGGGAACACAACAGTGAATAAGACAGGTCAAATGTCTCTACGTGTCATTTACATTCTAATGGAAGATGAGTGAAAAAATTAAACACACCAGCCTCTTTGTTGCTCGAAAGTACCAGACAACTAACAATCTTAAGGTCTTTGGAGTTCAGGTACCCTCTGCCTGGAATGGTCTCCCTTAAATATGTCTATCACTAGCTTAATCATAGGGTACATTTATTGTCAGCTTTCATGGACACTGCCAAATGATTTTCCAAACTGTAGAACCAGTTTACCTTCTCTCCAGCAATACATGAGAATGCCAATTTTTTCACATTTCAAAAGTCTGTATTTATTGTCCATTTAAACACATCTGTTTAAGTTCTTTGCCCATTTTTCTAACTTTTCACTCTCTAATTAGTATTTTGATGGAATGTCATTCTTAATTTTAATTCCTTCTCAATTATTATTTTCTTATTTAAGATGAGTTTGCTTACCCAAAGGTCATGCACATTTTCTCCTATGATACCTTGTAGAAGATCCATTGTTTTATCTCTTGCATTTAGATTATTACACAATCCACTTGGAATTTATCTTTGTGCATAGTATCAAGTATAGGCCAAAATTCACTTTTCTATATGAATATCCAATGAAGAGTCATTGAACAGACCTTCATTTCTCTACAGCAGTTTCCACATACATATGTCTCTTTACTATTTTATTGGTCTATTTCTCTATCTTGTGTTTATTCTTCTGTAGCTTTATGATGAATTTTATTTTAGTATTGTATGATAAAATTTTTCATCTTCCACTTTTCATCATCTTCTTCAGGATTATCCTGGCTCTTAGTATTTGATTTTGATTGGGAATGCATTTACTATATAGGTCAACTTGAAAAGAATTGATGGTTTTATAATATTAAGTCATTCAATTTATCAGTTGTGATAAATCCTTCAATTTATTTAAGGATTTAAAAATTTCTCTCAGTAAAGTTTGGCAGCTTTCTATGTGACTATTTTGTGTAATTCAGGGTTAGATTTATTTATAGATATTTGACATATATAGAGAGATTTGATATATTGGTGCCATTATAACTGGCATCATTTTAAAATTATTTTCTCTTTGTGGCTAGTATATGAAAATAACACTGACTTTTGTCTATTAAAATTATTGCTGGATTTACTTGTTAAGGGTTTATCTAAAAGTTCTTATGGATTTTCTCTGTATAATATAATGTGCAAATAATGAAAAATTACATTTAGATATCCTCTTTTTCCTTTATAATCTTTTTCCCTCTCATTTATTATTTTTCCTTGACTAGATAGAACTTCTAATTTAATAGACTAGGAGAGGAAACCACCATTGTCTCTATTTTATTTAGTTCTGTCAATTTTTATTTTATATATTTGTATTAGTTTACTAGGGATGCCATATCAAAATACTACAAACTGGGTGACTTGAAAAACAGAAATTTGTTTTCTCACAGTTCTAAAGGCTAGAAGTCTTCGATCAAGGTGTCTGCAGGCTTGGTTTCTCCCAAGGCCCCTTTTTGACTTACAGGCTGCCTATGTCCTCAATAGGACCTTTTCCTGGTGTGTCTCTTTCTTTTCTTATAAGGACACCAGTCATATTGGATTATAGCCCACCCTAATTGCTTCATTTTTCAAAAATCACCTCTTTAAAGGCCCTATCCAAACACATTCAGATTGGCAATAATATATGAATTTTTGGAGGACATAATTCAGTCCATAACAATATTTATAGGCTATACATAGAAATGCATTTTGAAGCTATGTGTAGAAATTTAGAATTATTGTATTTTACTGGAGTGACTCTTTTGTCATTATGGAATCTCCTCTTATCTCTAGCAGTGCATCTTGTTTAAATGTCTACTTTGATATTAGTACAACAATGTCAACTTTTGCTTTGTTAGTATTTCCACGTTATTTACTATCATCCTTTTACTTAGGATTCTTCTGTATTATTTTTAAGTGTTTTTCTCTTATAAGCAATTTATAGTTAGTTTCTTTCTTATTTAAATCAATAATGTTATTGTTTTAATTAGTTTATTAAAATGGATCCTTTTAATTAGTAGTTAGGGTAGTGTTTATATTTAATGTAATACAGATATATTTGAGTTTCAATGTATCATCTTTTTGCTTTTTCTTTGTTTTGATATCCTTGATATGCCCTGAACTTCATTTATTTATTTAAGTCCACCAAACTCATGAGCTAGCTTAAAATGTGACTTGGCTTCATAACTTCTTGGCCTCTGCTTTCCATTCAGTTCACTTTATTTCTCTGTTGTTTAGCTTCTCCAAAACTCGGCTTATCTGTTTAACTTTTCAGTTTCTTGCACGCTGTATCTGAATCAGCAAATGCCTCGAGAGGAAAAGCTGTGCCAAACGCCAAGGTCATTTTTATATTTCATTTATCTTTAAGATCATGGCCCTTCAACTCTCACTGCTTTGTAACTCTTTAGTGCCTTAAAGTTATTTCGCAAATATTTTATCCTGTTTTCCTGGTTGTTTTTGCTGGGAAGCTTAATCTGATACAGGTTAATCCCAGAGCTGGAAGTATAAGTCCCTGGTTTATGTTTTAAAAGGATCATATTGACTGCTATGTGGAGAATAAAATAGAGGTAATAGTCCAAGCAGAGACCCCTGCTGGAAAGCTATTTCAGCAATCCAGGGAGAGATAATGGTGACATGGACGTATTTAGTAGCAAAGTAGTTGGTGTTAAATGGTCCGATTTTTGAATATATCTTAAATAAAGATGTGCTTAGTGGTTCCCAAGACGACTCTCAGACTTGGTGGTTCACTACAAGGATTCACAGGACTCAGAATCTATTATACTCATGGATACAGTTTATTATAGCAAAAAGACCCATGCCAAAATCGATGCCTTCTGCAGAGAAATGTGTAGGTATTTTTGTGATGTATATTACCTGTAATAGAAAAGTTTCTTTTACATAGATTAGATAATTTTATATTATATAATCTGCTGTGTTGACTAGTTCAGTACCAAATACGAATAATTTGAAAAGGCTATCTTTCGCTACTTTTACACTACTTTTTTACAGCCAGCAGTGTGAACATAGTGCAGCTCACTGAGGATAGACCCTCTTCAGTTTGACTTCCAGCCACTGACTTCCACATTCTTTGCTTGTTCACCTCCCAGCCCCACCCCACACATACAATTTACCAGAAAATTCTCCCCTCCAACCTACTCCACGAGTAGTTTTCTCCGTATCAATTAACTTCGAAACCTTTCTAGTGTATAAGTCAAAACTTTGGACTCCTCTCTTTCAAACATATCAGTTATGCTTTCAAAAAATGTCCAGAATCTAATCATAGTTTACCACATCTGCCTGGAATGCTCTCCCCCTGGTATCTGCATGGCTCACTGTTTCACTTCTCTCAAATCCTTTCAAGTCTTTGCTCAAAAGTCACTTGTCTTGGCCACTTTATTTAAAACTGTAAGACTCCTAGGATGCCAAACCATCCACCCCTTTCCCCATTATTTTTCTCCATGATAATAATAACTTCTTAGTGTATGAACATAATTTTCATCTGTTGTTCTGTCCATCCCCCTCCCCCACCGCCCCAAGAACAAAAGCCCAATGCAGGTAAGGAGTTTTATCAATTTGTTCACAGCTGTATTCCTTGTGCCTAGAACAATGCTGGCACATTAATAGGCAGTAAGCAATAAATATTTAAGGAATAAGTTAATGTTTCTTTAAATACATCAAGATGTAGAAAGGTATTGACCGCAAAATAATCTTGCCTGGATTCTATATGGACCATACACTTCATGTATAGGAATAATCTTAAAGCTAGACTGTCAATTACAGCCCTATAATGAAGAACAATATTGGTCTGTAAGAATATGCTAAACGTAAGATAATGTATTTTATTTTTCATTTATTTTAATTTCCTGTTGTTCAAAATTAGAATGTATCTGAATAAGAATTTTGATAATAATCAGAAGAATGAAAGACAGAAAAATATTTTTAAGGTCACAATCGGCCATGAGAAATTCACATAGTAGATGTTAAAGTCATAGAAAGAAAAATAGAATAAATCAAGTCATACCAAAAGTAGGTCTGAATAGTTTAATAGGGGATTTTGCAATTCATTAAAGAAATTGTGATATTATTGATTCAACATATTTTTGCTGAGCACCGATTGTGTGCCAGTTTCTGTTTTAGGTGCTGCCAATGTGACAGAAAGCAAGACAAAACAATGTGAGTTACACTCTTGTTTCAGGCTTTCATTCTAGTGCAGATGTACAACGGCGTGGACAGGGTCCACTGCACTCAAAATAAATTATCTGTGCTACCAGTTGGAAATAACTGTTTACCACCAAATCATTATCTCTGTTTTTTTGTTCCTATTCGAAATAACACTACCAAGTACACATACATGTACTTCCCAGGTGCACACACATGAACTTCCCAGTAGGAGAAATGGCATGAGGGGGTGAGCTATCAGTGGATATAATTACGTAAAACTCATCTTCTATAGACCATGGTATGGTGATTTTTAAAAACTTCGCTTAAAACCATCTCCCAAGAGCTTACAATAGTCTCTCTATCTCTGAGAAACTTGAAAAGTAACAAGAAATTCATCACCCTTCACTGAGGGGGTCGCCACGCAGATGGTCACAGAGGCATAGGGGCCGTGCATTCCAGCCTTGTTAGAATGGTTCCATCAGCAAGACCCTGTCACTGATGCGGCTCCAGGTGTTGGAAAGGTGACTGCAGTGAGGTTTCTCTGACAGCACACAAGAGAAAGCATGCTTTTCACTGAAATTTCAAAGGTTAGAAAATGGATTTTGAAGTCAAAGACATGGTGTGGGTAAAATTTTCTTTTATTTATCTCTCTTGCTGAATGAGTCAACACATATTGGAGTCATTCAGCCATAAGGGACACCTCACCCTTCAGAAAGAGGACAAATCAGTGCTTTTATGAAACAGCTTAACAGCCAGCCATCTTTGGTAGCATTTGGTAAGGAAAAAATATATATATTATGGGTGCTTGCATTTTACCCTCTGGCCTTGGAAAGGAAAGGAAGCTGCTTTCCTTAGAGGTGGGGTATGTCCCATTGACAGGCCTGTGTCAATTTCTGCTTTATATTTCCAACAAAAGGAAAATTCTGTGCGCTGAAATCTCAGTTATTTTTTTCTTGTGAAAAAAAATCAGTAAGAAGATCACATTATTCATGCTTCAAAAAT
Organism: Avahi laniger; assembly: GCA_963575035.1. Taxonomy (NCBI): domain Eukaryota; kingdom Metazoa; phylum Chordata; class Mammalia; order Primates; family Indriidae; genus Avahi; species Avahi laniger. The sequence continues at coordinate 189,377 of CAUYSK010049415.1, forward strand.
AAATTGTTGCTACTACATTTGTCTGCTGGTTCCTCATATTTTGAGAACAATACAAAAACAAATCTATTGCTTGAACCACTGAGCTTGCTCTCTTTATGAGATGGTATTTTGCAGATGAAGAAAATCTTTCTGAGGGTATTACGAAAAAAAGTAGATTCTTATCTTCTGACACTCTTATCATTCTATCATGTAATTCCTTGATGAGTGCACACCATTATAGCTAAATGTTTTACTAAAGGCAGACAAAGAATGTACTTATGTAGCAATAAGAGACCCTAAGAAATTAGAATTGAAATGCCATTTTGCTGCCTACTAATGCAAGTCCGTGTGCAGGATTGTACTGGGGTGTTCAGGTTCAACTGTGCAAACCATTATGTCCATGAATCGTATTTCCAGAGACAGCCATACTGGAAGAGAAAAATGACCAATGGTCATGAGAATAAAAGTGGCAGAGGGATGTTGAGTAGTCTTCCTTTATACCTTTTAAATAAGCAAATTGCTTTAGAGTTTAATTATTAGAAAGACCTGTTTCCTAAGCAATAGAGACCACAATTATTTATTCTTCTGTATATCCTCATGACCATTTTATGGAACTTAGATTCAAGTTCTAGTATTTAATATCTGTGAACTATTTTGAAATTGGTTTGAGTCTTTATTCATGAGTGGTGAGAATAACATAAAATTCTGCCAAAAGAAAAAACAAAACAGAAAAAAGATAGTACAATTTTATCTCTCTTTTATTTCCAAGAAAATATGCCAAAAGAGACCAATTTTAATGCAATTAAGTTGAAAGCCATGTCTTTTCTGGTACTGCTCTGCTTTGAGAAGCACCATGGAATTTATGTTGGCATCCTTGTATCGTAGGTATTTGCATAATCTCTATTTAAATTTGTACCGTAAGCATTGACAATGGGCTAAAAGGGTGTTGCAGAAAGCCAAGAAACTGATTGTTATTATATAATACATTTCTGACATGAACGTTAGGTCCCATGTTTCTCTGTTTGGCAAGTATGAATGTTTACTTTGAGGGTTACAGAAAATATGGGGTGTCCCGTGCCTCCTACACTTCTCTCATTCCATAGCTAGGCTCACTGAAAGCAGAGTGGAGAAGAGAACTGAAGGGCTGGCAGGCTGTTCAACCTGAAGACCAGGTCCAAGGAAACTGCTCCCCAGGTACTGCTCTGAACTCTGTAAGAGTAACATAGATGATTCAGCTTTCAGGCATTTCAAAATCTCTTGTGTTTTTCTGAAAGTGCTATTTATTCACCTATTTTTGCTTCTACTTATGCTATTCTGGCTTAGAACTTCTTTCTTCTGATTTATCGAAAGAAATAACACCTTTGCTTTGTTATCTCTCTTCCAAAAACAGTATTTGAGGTGCTGTAAGTCTTGAATTAATATATGCTGAGGATCCCATGAACAAATGTAGTTCTTGGGCATCTCCAGATCATAAGTTCTTCAATATGAATTTTTACTGTGGAAAACTGTGAAATCTATTGTTGTAAATACCAATTATCCCAACTGTCAGTATTTCAAATCATCAAGGAAAGAAATAAAAAGGCCATTCTGCCTACTGAGAATTCTTCTTAGTCCTCAAGCCCTAGTTTGTGTTTCAAACTGACGTAGCATAGCCTGGTGTGCCCAATTCTATAACGGCATGGACCACTCTTACATTCTCGTAGTAGTTTGGATTTAATGTGTTGTTTCCACTTCGATATATTCATTTTCCCAGATACTTATTAAGTGACTATGATGTGCCAAGTATAACATATTGAACAAGAGCCAGACTGCCTGGTTCAAATCTTATTTCTAGTACATTCTGCCTATGTGACTTTGTGAAAGTTACTAAATCTCTTTGTGTCTGTTTTTTTTAATCTTTAAAATGGGAATAACAATAATACCTATGTTACAAGATTTTTGTGAGTAAATGAATCCGGTTATCCTTTATTACCAAGTATCAATATTTTGTAATGTCTTCATATAGTACCTTGCAGCTGGTGGTACCCAGCTAGGCATTTTACAAAAGGAAACCATGAGCATATTCCATTTATCCAGGAGCATAGTGTCTTAATGACAGTATTCATGAGAACATGTGTGTGTGTAGAAAACTCTCACAGTAAATGTAAACATAAAATTAAAACAATGAAGGGTGTTCTAAAAGAATGATCTATTAAACTGTATTTGGTACATCCATGCTGATTTAAAGTGACCCTCTTCTGGTCAAAGCAAGAGAGGGCTTCTGGAAAGGTTTTTGCTTTTCTGACAGATGCAGGAGAACTGCAGTCATGCTCTCTCTTTCCTCTTATTCTGAGTTTGAACACGTGTGTGTGTGTGTGTGTGTGTGTGTGTAAGAGCACCTACCCTTTTAGCAAATTTTCAGTACACTATACAATAGTATTAACTATAGTGCTCATGCTGCGCATCAGATCTCCAGACTTATTCACCCTACACACTGCAAGTTTGTACCCTTTGACCTATTTCTCCCTATTTTCTTCCTCACCACTGTTTTCAAACACTGAAGATTCTTAATCAATGTTTATTGAATAAACTGTGTTGCTTCTTTGGGGGAAAAGGAAGCTGATATTAGAGACGGGAATTCTCAGGAGTTAAGTCCAAGAGAGATCAAGATGGGATGCTTAGAGACAGGTGTTTCCCAGCTGTGTGTGTGTGAGGTTGGGCATCAGAGTAGTACCTGGCTGACCAGGCAACAGAATTCTGGGCAAGAAAGCTCTGTTGCTCATCCTTTGAGCATCATCCATGCTGGTAGGAGCATCTAATTAAAAGAATCATAATTCTCCCAATGGCAGATTTCTGTGAGGCCCTTCTATATCCTTCTCTCCTCTGGGTCTCAGATACAAAGTAACACAGAATTAAGAGTATGACAACTAGCATTAAATCCAGACCTGACAACCCAAACACACGTGGCCTTGGGGAAGTTTCTTAGTATCTCTAAGCTTCAGTTTTATTCTTTCTAAATCAGGCTTAAGAACATTGAGCTCACAGTACTTAGTTCATAATCTGGTCCACAGCAGAAATACAAGTTCAGTACTGTCCTGGAATTGTAGCTCTTTACTATCTCATTCTACCTACAGTTGGAAGTTTAGAGTTGGAACAGCCAAATTCTTCAGCATTATTAGACAGTGGGGAGCTTCCCTGATGTTGGGGCAGCGCTGTTCTGTGTCTTCGTTCCTGAAGATGAAGGTGAAATGGACAAAGACTGAGTCCATTTGATGAAGTCATCACTCCTAAGTGTTGGAATAACTCAAGGGAAAGGTTGGAGATGAAACCCAAACAGCAGCATTTGCAGGAGTGGACATGGGGCCAGGTTTAGAAAGTCTTTTCAAAGTAAATGTTGGAACACGCCTGAAACTCTGCGAATGTAGTCGGGAAAATGATACATCTAGAGTAATATTTCTCAACTATTTTTTTAAAAAATTTCGCCTCCCATTTTCCCCCAATCACCTCTGTAATCCTATGAAATTCAATACCACAGATATACTATACAGCTATACATTTGTTTCCTAGGGAATGCTGTAAAAAAATACCACAAACTGGGTAATTTAAAACATACTCTCGCAGTTCTGGAGGACAGAAGTCTGATATCAAGATGCCAGCAGGATCCGCTCTCTCTGCAGTTTACAGGGGAGGTTCCTTGCTTTCCTCTTCCTTGCTTCTGGTTGTTGCTGGTGACTTTGACATCCTGTAGCTTGGAGAAGCATCACTGCAATCACAGGGCACTCAACCCGTGGGTCTTCATATCCTTTTCCCTTTGTTCATGTTTCTGTGGCCAAACTCCCCTCTTCTTATGAAGACACCAGTCACTGGATCAGGGTCCACCCTAATCTAATACAACTTTATCTTAACTTGATCGCATCTGCAAAGACCTTATTTTCAAATACAGTCACATCCCAAGGTTCTAGGTTGGTATGAATATTTGAAAGACATTATTCAACCTGGAACAATCTCTTTTTGTACTGTATATATATCTGTACTTTGTATGAAAAAAGTAATTTTTTATACCTCCCCAAAATCCAATTTATTATATTCTCCTTTGGGGATGATAGCACCCCAATTGAAGACAAGGGTAGGCAAGGTAAGACGGTGGCCACTTACTTTTATAAACCATTTTATTTGCACATGGCCATGTCCATTTATTTACATATTGTTTATGGCTGCTTCTGAGCTATATCTGCAGGGTTGAGTAGTTGCCACAGAGACTGTCTGGCTCACAAAGCATGAAATATTTATTATCTGGCCCTTTACAGGAAAAAAAAAAATTGCCATGACTTGCTCTATAGCGTCAGAACTGAGAATTGGATGTAGAGAAATATTTCAGTTCACAGAGCGACAACTTATCACATAATATCATGGCTTTATGGTTTCATAATTTTCATGGGGCCTAGGATACTGTTATACCAAGGTGTTCATTACAGTGCAACAAAGGAAAGTCAGCACAGGCCAAGCTAATTCCAAAAGGCTATTTAGGTTGAAGGGTGTTTTTAGATATTATGAGCGTATATGGAATTGATCAGGGTCAAGGGTTTTAAATAATATCAGGAAAAGCAAGCAAGTACCACAAAATGGAGAGATTGAATACAAAGTCTGGGTATTCTGCTTAGATAGAAAATAGGAAACTTTGGTTTCAAAAGGCTGGCAGACGCCATGAAGTAAAGATAAGCTGATGTTAATAACATAATAATTAATAGTCAAAACAATAGTATGAATAGCTAGCCTTTATCTGAAATGATTTTTTTGTTGTTGTTTTTGGCCAGGCATTGTTCTACCCTCTCTTCACATACTTATTCATTAAATCCTCAAACCTAGTAAGTTGAAAATGTCATTATAACCATAACAATATTTAAAATAATATCAGAAAAAGAAGTTAGCATTTATTGGCCACTCTGTGAGGAAAAACTTCTTCTGCTCTCATCCCACAATTAACACAGAAGACTTCTGTGACTAGATATGTAGAGATCCCCTCCAGCCCCCCGCAAACCAAGCAAGCAATGGACACAAGATGGGGATCCTCCCATTCAATTCCAGCACTATCTACCTGGAGATAGTGTCAGAGCTCACAAGTGGAGGGCTCGGTCCCCATGACTGCCCCTCACGACCTACACGACCTACTTCCGATGCCATCACAAGCCCCAGGTTGGTTTACCTGCACCTCTGATCAATTGGCTATAAATAGAGCTTCCCAGGACCCCCTCCTTAGGTTAGATGAATTTGCTGGAGCTGCTCACAGAACTCAGGGAAACACTTACCTATGTTTAGTGGTTTGTTCTAAAGGATATTACAAAGGACAGAAATGACGGAATGTGTAAGGCGAGGTATGTGGGAAGTGGCGTAGAGCTTCCATGCTCTCCTGGGAATGCCACCTTTCAGGAACCTCCCCATTCAGCTATCAGGAAACTCTCCAAACTCTGTTCTTTGGGGCTTTGATGGAAGATTCATTACACAGGCACAACTGATAAACCATTGACCATTAGTGATCAACTCAACATTTAGCCTCTCCCCTCCTCAGAGATTTAGGGTGGGACTGAAAGTGCCACCCCTCTAATCCTGCCTTGGTCTTTGGAGTGACCAGCCCCCATCCTGGAGCTACCTAGGGACTGCCAGCCACCAGTCACTCATTAGCATAGGAAAGACATCACTTTGGAGATGCTCAGGATTTTAGGAGATGTATGCCTGGAAACGGGGTCAAAGACCAAATATATATTTCACACTATCACAGCCCTAAACTCTGCAACATAATCAAATCTCAATATTCACCCCTCGAGACAGGTAATTTCTCCCCATTTGTAAAATCAGGAAACTGAAGCAGGATATCAGAAGTATGCTCAGTACCTGTCAAGCCCAAGGCATGCACCTAGTTTCGTCTGACATCCAAGTGGATTTTGTTCCACATTTTCTCAGATGCACACCACAGGTATAAACAAACAAGCAGAATCCAAAGTCCAAGAAGTCAGAAAAAGTAAAAGAACAAATGCAAACACACACACACACAGACACACACACACAGCAATAGGGAAAAGTGTGATTTCTTTTTCTAGAGTAAGGGTTCTTTCTCTCCACCTTCCTGTTATTTTCCATGCTCTGCTCGGGCTTCCAAACACACGCAGGTATGGTTTGTAAATATCAACAAATTCCAATTAAAGTGACAGATAATGACCTAAGATTCATGATGATGCTTCCTGGACTCACAATCTTTCACTTCTGATTAAATGACATCTACTGATCTGATTTTAGACTGACAGAAATTTTAACTGAAATAGAAATTCTCAACTCTGCCCTAGCATCTCTATCTTATCAGGTAAAAAATAAAGCATTAGATTTAATCTGATTCATTTAACACATACTGAATGTCTGTACTGTGCCTGGGGTCTTGCCCCACCCTTCCTTGTCTCTGGGGAGCCAATCCAGAAAGAATGGTGGAGCAGCAAATCCAGTACCCCTTACCTGTGTCTGATAAGTATGCCTACCTTATAATATTTTTGAAAGGTTTAAATCTGATAAGTATTTAGAGGAATATTTGGCACAAGGTAGGGTGTCGAAAACAGTAGCTATTTTTTTTTTTCAGAGAAATAAGAACTAGAAGAATGAGCTAGGAAGGCAGGCTTGGTCAGAGAAATTAAAGTCGAGGGAAATAAAAAAAAAAGCCTGGCAAGAATACAGGCCAGGTGCTGCTATTCAGTCTCTTTGTTTATGGTATGAGCCACAACCAACCCTTTCTGAATGTTCTCTGACCACAGGTTATCTTCGACAGCACCCATCTATAAGTATTCTCTGGCCCAGCACCTGTGCGTCCTGTCCAAGAACAATGGGGGCACTGAGGAAAATTCAGCTAACTCTTTCTAGAACAAGGAAGCATAGGGATTCATCCTGAACTCTCCTTTGCAGATGTTCTTACAAATAGGTTAATTTAGATGCTACAAATGACAGAATTTCTGTTTGTGTACTAATCCTTGCATGAAGTGCTATGTGTTAGGCAGACTAATGCATCCTTTCCCCTGAAGACGCTCAAGTCCTAATCCCTAGAACCTGGGAAAATGTCCAATGGCAAAAAAGATTTTGCAGATGTGATTGAGTTAAGGATCTTGAGAGGGAGAGAGAGAAAGAGAAGGTTCGGGATGGCCAGATGGCTCCAATGAAATCGTAAGGGTTCTTACAAGAAAAGAACCAAGCAGGGAAGGAGATATAAAAGCAGAGAACTAACATGAGGCCGTATGAGAAAGGCTTGACAGGCCACTCTTGGCTTTAAGAGAGAGGAAAGGGCCACAGGGCAAGGACTGTGGGTAGCCTCTAGAAGCTAGAAAAGGCAAGAAAATGAATTATCCCCTAGCAACTCTAGAAGGAACACAGCCCTGCTAATGCCTTGATTTTCACCAGGTAAAACCCATTTTAAACTTCTGCTCTCCAGATTATAAGATAATAAGTGAGTGTTGCTTTAAGCCACTAAATTTATGGAAAGCGGCGATAGGAAACGAATACAAGCCACCTACTCTCTTCCAGGGCATGTCAACAGACATAATGTCCTCAGCCTTCTTCACCTTTCATGATTCCCCATCTAACATTGGAGAGAGGTAGAAGATTGCATTTTATAGCTCCAAATACAATTTGAATTACTAAGCAGGAAGTCATTGAGAATGGCACTTTCTGAGCAGAATTAAAGTCTACAAAGATCCAGGTTGCCAAATTCTTTGCCCAAAAGGCATTCTTGTGTATTGCTTTGTGCAGAGGAAATCTAGTGCAGACCTAGATGCACACACTGCTTCCAAGACACACCCTGTAGCTCTGGATCTTTCTTTAGAATTGTGCATGGCTATGCACACATTCGAGAGGCAAAGTCCTATCACCCCCTTCCTCTTCCAATACTACGTGCTAAAAGTTATAAATGCTAGAATTAAACAAAACAAGAAAAGATGAAGTAGGTGGAGATGAAAGTGTAGAAAGAAGATCTACTTCTGGCTGCTTCACAGTTTAGTTCTCACACCTTGGAGACGGTGGGAAGGGATGCGGGGATGGAAATTTTTTGGTTTCTGCTTGTTGTAGCTCCCAAACTGTGCAAAGCAGTATAGAAAGCCAGAGGCTTATTTAATTCATTCCCCATCAGCCTGGGTTTCCTATCTTAGATGCTGTTGCTTTCGATCTCCATTCATTTCCACTTAGCAGAGATCTTTTCAGAGGCTTCCGTAAAGTCTTTGTCAGCTTTTGTTCCTAGCGCTCTTTCACATTTTCATCTCTACAGAAAAATTTATACTTTCATGGAAAACCTGAAAGGAGGCATATCAGTCACTACTGTATCATCCTAACCCATAGTTACCTCCTTTTATGTGAATTTATTTTTAAGGTCAAGGGAAATATTGTTCTGCACGGCAGAAATTTATATGAAATATATTTGCTAAAAAGTTAGACTTGAACAATTGTGTTCTCTTATGTCATTCTACAAATTCCAGAGCTATGATTACATTGGAAACGTGTTATTCCATTCCCGGCCTTCAAGCAGAACTAGGTGTACAGTGAGTTCATTTTGGATGACTTCCAAAAGCTTTCATTTCTGTAGGATAAAGAAAAAAAATCTATGTATCAGCCACAGGTAGATTGGAGTTCATAGGATTTCTTTGTCATGACTGTAGTGTGCCTGCCCATTCCACTCCACCCCTGTATGACAGGCTTTCTCCATCGTGGCACAATTGGCATTTTGACAGAGAAGGATAATTCTTTGTCACGGGGAGCTATGCATTGTGGAGTGTTTAGCAGCACCCCGGCCTCTACCCACTGGATGTGAGAAGCACCCCCAACACCACCACTAAGTTGTGACAACAGAAAAAAAATGTCTCCAGACATTGATAGATATCCCCTGGAAAGCAAAAATTATCTTTAGTTGAAAATGTCTAGCACATGAACTTTAGGCTCAAAAGGAAATGATGATTCTAGGTCTTGATTCCTTTCTGACACTGTCACCTGAAGAATACCTGCTAGCTGCAGGAGAAAATGCCTCTGAGTGAAATGAGAAAGCTGTTTATTAAATTCTGTGACACACTGGAACCCAAAGAAGGTTCTCCTTGGAACCTTAAAGAGCCTCACACGTAGGGGAGTGACTCATTTCCATTTTTCCTTCATCGCAGTCTGCGTGATGAACTGGCAGCTCTAGTGAGCACAGTGACCAGCAGAGATGTGCCCCAGCAGGTTGTCAGACCAAAGAAGTGCCAGGTGGCTCAGGGCAAAGTCCAGTCCAGCTGCAGCTGTGGCAGTCACCATCAGTGAGTCAGGGCTGCAGAAGCAAGCATTACCAGCGACACTGGAGTACAGCAACTAACATGGACACAGACGATGCCTGAAGCTAAGTTTCTAAGGCACGTAAAAGTAAGAGTGGCTGACCGAATTTATGAATGGTCCAAATGAGTTGTGGTTCCAAATGGAGCTTAGATCAGTGAAAGAGATGGTTTGGAGAAGAAGCAGTGGCAAAAGGGAAGGACAGCAATCTACTTCTATACTAAAGACAGGTCAATCAGTGCCTGAAATGACCTAGAAATATCTGAAGGGATGGGAAAAGTTAATTTAAGGAGGGTTTGTATCCTGAGAAGATAAGTAGGGAAAATTTTTTAAAAAGCAAGATCTGGGCATTATAATTAAAATGAGCTCATTTGAATTCCTAGGCTAGTGAGAACTAAAAAACAGTAGGGTTACGTGCAAATCAATGAACTGTCACTTAAAATGAGTGTTTTTAGGCACTGTATGTTCTACACGTACATGAATATAGTAGTTAAAACTATTAATAAAAAGTGTAAACCTGGAAAAAAATGTAGTGACTTTTCACTACACTTTATGCCTACCAAAAAAAAAAAATCAAAATTGGTTAGAAACTCATGGTTTTATGCCTTTCTTAATCTTAATAAGTTTATTCTTAAGTGGACTTATGGCCCTATTCTATCAAAGTCTATTTGAAATTCACTTGCTCTTTTGAAGATAAAATGCAATTATTTATTAGTAATTAGGTTATTCATGAGGCGTGGCATTCATAGCTTAATATATAATTAAAGTACAATGGGCTTAAACATAGAATGTTAAGAAAACAAACTGAAGTGTTCAAGATAAGTTAGGAAAATCACAGCTAATCAACCTCACTTAGCATATGGTATTAACTATTTAGTTGCAAAATAGGAATATTTAACAAATAGTTCATATATTATAGATGCAAATAGTAGCATTTTGAGACTTCTTCATATGGCATAGTGGCTATATGTGCTTTTATTTTTTCTCCTTTGCTAAATTCAATTAAAATAAGAACAAGATAATAAGGGCATAAATTCACAAGGACAAAGAGAAAAGGAAAATAAATAATAACAGATAAGTTATTTTAACAATTTGTAAGGTATAAATAAGATGTTAATGATAAGTGGCTTGGTTAGAAAAAGAAGTTATAACTTATGTGACTACAGATGATGACACCAACAAGAAACTACTCTATTTTTTCCCATAGAACTCTCCAAATGCTTAGAAACTGGAGGCTCAATTTATCTCAAAAGCAATAAGTCAGTTGTTAAATTGAAAACATATTGGTTGAAAACAATTTCAACAATTGGTTGAAAATTGGGATATGAAATGATGAGACCAGAAAACTACTCCTTCTGTCAGTGGGAGACTGGAAAATTGAGCAAAACAATTTGCGACTTTGGTGATATCAGAGAAAGTTTATGAGGAAACATGGGAGACGAAGAAAAAGGTGTTGAAAATAAAGATTAAGTGAAAATCTGCATACCGGAGAATTGGGCTCCCAGCTCCCTTCCTCTACCCATTTTCAGAATGGAAGTAGCCAAAACTATAGCTTGTCTTACCCAGGGCACAGCACCTGAGTACTAGGGAATCTAAACTATCCCAGAAAAGGACTTCTACATATTGACAATTATGCTTTATTGTCAGTGAGAAAGCTAGATGCAAGCTTACCACACATTCACGCTATAAGAAACCTAGGAATTAAGAAGCCTTGACTACTTATAAAGACATTCCAATCAGATTTTTAGCATCTCACTCTTAAAAAAGGATTTCCAGATTTTTGAGTATAGACACACAGAAGAAGAAGATTCTAAACAAATTAGAAGAAATAGAGACAATGATGGGGAGAGGAAAACATTTTTAAAAAGTCAACCGTGATTACTGTCATTATGGAGACAAGATACAAAACAATTACAAGATGCTCTGGAGGAAAGAAACAAGAATGAACTCCTGGTAATTAAAAATAGAATAAGTGAGTCTTCTGTTTCCAGGAAGATGAATTAGATGTAGTGTTCTCTGTTCCCTCTGCTAAGTACAAATAAATGGCCTGGACATTATATATTAAGTAAATAAAAGAAGGCCATGAAAGTTGTGCAGAGAGAAGGCCACACTCCCCGCAAAAAATCGGGTCCCTTTGGTAGGGTTGCAAAGGATAAGAAAATAATAGAAAATGGAAAATAATGAAAATAAAAGAATACACAGAGACGAAGGTATAGTTTAATAGATTTATAAAGATTATAGGCAAAGCAGGTGCTCAGGGGGCCTGGATTTCTCTGTCAATCTCAGAGGCCCTGAGTGAAGTTTTACGTGGTCATTTATAGGTACAGTGATCAGTTGCCAGGGGTAACAGATTTACATAACAACAGGTAGTTCCTCTTAGGTTAATAGTTTTTCAAAAGGCTTCTTCAGATCCCTTAACTAACTCTTTCTATGTGAACAAATGGTTACAAAATCTTTCAAAGACTGACTTCTAAGTTCTAAGGTAAATTTATCACTTAACAGAAGGGTTAAACAGAGATGTATTGGCTCCATATTTTCTTTATCAGGTTATTGTGAATGGAGACAGGTAGTTGAGAGTTTAAGCAGGAACTGTCCCTTGGGCTAATTGCTTTTAGCCATGTGGCTGTCTGTCTGTCCGGCAGGCACTCTTTGATCAGCTTTCATCCTGTAGTTTTTAGCAGACCTGCCTTGCTTTACAAAGCAATTCCAAACCTTAGGTCTGGGAATCATGGAGCCACTGTGGGATGCAGCCGCTACTGTCTTTCAGAGATGCCCTCCTGAGGTGAAACAGCTTTCGATATGCAAACTAACATGTTCACGTATTCCTTGAGGGCAAAGCTCTGTAAAACTCCTGAGACATTTTCTGTCTCCATGTATTTATGTTAATTCATGGAACAACAAAGGTGGAGAGAAGATGACAGACTGCCTAGAGACCATAGAACTCAAGGAAGAGCAGTGGTGAGTCTCCTGCATTTGTTTTTGTCTCATATATCTTATACTGGGTGCTCTAGAGGCTGGCAAGCAGCAAATGTCAATAGGTGCAGAAAAATAAAGAGCTCCAAGAAAATATTTCTAGCCAAAGGTTGGGGAAGAAAGAGCCTAAGAAAATAGAAAACTTTTAGACAATAACTGCCCTACTACAGGCAACACCATAGAGAAACTGCAGTCGCTGCCAGCAAAAGCCACATGGGGCCTAGAATTCCACCCAAATCAGAACCCCATGGTGTTTTGTGACCACATAGGGGAAACTGGACTTCCACTTCCATCCAGTGGTAATAAGTTATCCCTTTCCCTCCCTTCTAGAGGAGTGTCATAGGAGGGCTGGTGGAGAGTCAAGACTTTTAGTACCTCTTAGAGAAACAATACAAAGACCAAAAAACATTTAAAACTAAATAATAAAAAAACAAACTGTTAACAAATTCCAACACTAAGATGAGAGATGTTAATTATCTGATAAAGACATTAAAGAAGACATAATGAAAATGCTTCATTGAGATTTCCAAACACAAATGAGAAAAATAAAAAATTAGCATTCTCAACAAACAAACAGAAAGTGCCAAAAAGAAATTAAAGATTAAAAAGGCAACCAAATAGGAATTTTAGAACTAAAGAATTTAATAATCGAAATTCTAAAAATTCAATCAATGGCCTCCATAGCAGAATGGAGAACAATAAAAAAAAAAAGAAAGAAAGAAAAAGCAAAGAAAGAAAGAGTCTATGACCTTAAAAAGAGAGCAATGGAAATTATCAATCTAAACAACAAAAAAACTAAACAACAAATGAGACCAAAAAATCAACACCATCTCAAGAATCTGTGACACTATAACAAAAGATCTACCATTAGTGTCATTAGAGTTCCAGGAAGAGAGGATAAAATGAATGAGCCTAAAAAATATTTGAAGAAATAATGACTTAAAATTTCTCAAATTTGGCATGAGACATAACCTACAGATTCGAAAAGCTGAGTAATCCACAGACAGAATAATCCTAAGGAAATCCATACCAAAGCACTTTGTAATAAAACTTCTGAAAACTACAGACAAAGAAAAACTCTTCAGGACAACCAGAGAAATGATGTTTTACCTGTAAATAAAAAACAGTCCAAATGACAGAGGATTTCTTTTAAGAAACCATGATTGCCAGAAGGAAGTGGAACAATATTTTTAAAATGCAAAATGAAAAGAACCCATCAGCTGAGAATTCTGTACCCAGTGAAAACTTTCTTCAGGAATAAAGGAAAAATCAAGATATTCTCAGATGAAGAAAAACTAAGAGAATTTTTGCCAGCAAATCAACCTTAAAATAATGGTAAAGGATGTTCTCTAAACAAAAAGGAAATGATAAAAAAAAGAAATTTTGGAATATCTAGAAGAAAGTTTAAATATAGAAATAGCAAAAATAGAGGCAATTGCAATAGATTGTCCTACTGTTGATTTTTCTAAATTATGTTTGATGATTGAAATAAAAATTATTTAAAAAATTACAATTTAATTATAATGAAAATTCTTAAGGTATATAGAGGTAATATCTAAGACAACTACATTATACACGGAGAAAGGTAAAGGGACATAAGGGAAGTAAAGTTTTCATGCTGCATTTAAATGGGTAAAATGTCAACATCAGAACAATGTGATAAGTTATGAATATATAATAAAATATCCAGAATAACAATTATAAAGCCACCCACAGAGAGATACTCAAAAACAGTATAGATATATCAATATGGAATTTTTAAAATGTCCAAGTAAGCAACCAGAAAAAGGCAGGAAGAAGAAAATAAAGAAACAAAAACTGAAGTAAACAATCAAAACAGACTTAAACCTTAATATATCAACAATTATAATAAATATAAATGGTCTAAATATACTAACAAAAAGACATATGGGCAGAGTGGATAAAAAATGACCCGACTATATGTTGTTGACACTTCAAATATAATGATATATATGAATTAAAGGTAAAAAGATGGAGAAAATGTACCAGTCAAATACTAATCAAAAGGTATTCGATTGATATAGCTATAGTAGCTATATTAATATCAAATAAAGTGACTTCAAATCAAAGAAAATTACCAGGTATAGAAAGGAATCTTACATAATAATACAAGAGTCATTCCACCAAGAAAATATAGAAATTCTAAATGTAAATGTATCCAACAGAGTTGCAATATATTATATGTGAAACAAAAACTGATAAAAACAAATCCACCATTACAGTTACAGACTTCAACATCCCTCTCTCAACAATTGGTGAACAATTAGAAAAACAGAAGAGTTATAGAAAAATTTAACAATCCCATCAACCAAGAGAATCTAATCAACGTTTATAGAACAACTCACTCAACAGTAGCATAAAACCACATTCTTTTCAAGTGCCTGTGAACGTACACCAAGGTAGACCATACCCTGGAACCTAAAAGAAACATTAACTAATTTTTTAAAAATTGAAAGTATAGAGAGTATGTCCTCTGACCATAAGGATCAAACTAGAAACCAGTAACCAAAAGATAGCAGAAACATGCCCAAACTAAACACCAAGTATCTAAATAATCTACAGAAGTCTCAAGGGTAGCACAAGAGAAATCTTTGTGAAGATGAAATAATTCTATATCTTCATCATGGTAGCACAATCTACGCAAGTGATAAAATCACATAGAACTATATGCACACATTGTACTGATGCTAAACTCCTGGTTTTGATATTGTGCTTAATTAGGTAAGATGTAACCATTTGGAAAAACTTGATAAATAGTACAACAGGTCTCTCTATACGATTTTTGCAACTTCTGTGAATCTATAAATATTTCAAAATGAACAGTAAGAAAAATAGGACAGTGTCCACACTTTATTTTTAAGAAAAGAGTTATAACATAAAATAAGGAAGGTTCTTGAAAAAGAAAAGAGAGAAAGATAGCAAATGAGAAGAAAAGAATAAAATTTATGGATCTCTCTCAGAGATAAGTATCCCATTTTATAGGAATCATAGAAATATAGGATTTGAAAAACAGATGGGAAGAAATTATTGATAAAATAACACTAAAAAATTCCTCGAAACCCAAGGGTAAATGCTCCTAGATTCCCAGATCTATTGAATATTCATCGTAATAATTTTATTTTGAAAAATGAAAACCATATTGGATCATTGTAAACTGTCAGAACATCAGTTTACAGAGATAAATAGAATTATCTGTTGAATGATACTGGATGTAGCCTGAAGTGATGATGCTTCTTCTTCCTTAATTCTCTGGAGAAACCAAAATGGTATAAATTATATTATCAACAGGCATAGATGATAAATTAAGTCACATCTAAATGTCTGTATTGTTTTCCTTTTTTGTGTAGTGGATGAGTGTGAGATCTATTGTAGAATTCACAGAATCATGCACAATAACGCTTGGTACTTTGTATACTATAAACATCACAATATACTTTCAGTTTAGTATTCTGTGTCTTTTGGAGTAGGTCATATGTAATTCAGGAACAAATACTTTTGTTTCATTAAACATTTCTCTTTTTGCTTTTTTTGGTCTGACCACATTATTGTATTTCCTACATAATTATCAACATTTATATGAATCACTACTTTGCTATCTTGTTAAGTACTTGAGAGTATAATCAACATAGAAGAGTAGAATTGAGAAGACCAAATAAAAGGGAAAGGTAAAAAAAAATCAATTAGTTTAAATAAAGAAATAGAAGGAGAAATCAGTAAGGATGGGTTGGCAAGTGTTGACCAACCCAGGAGAAATATAAATATTAAAATATATCCTTAAAAAAAGCACAACACATTTCCAAGACTGCATATGGTCTTGGAAAATAGGATTTAATTTTTCTTTCTGCAAATAAAATGCTTCTTAAATTTAAAGAATTAAAATAAGAATATTTACATAAAGAGAAAAATTTATGTCCCATAGTTACTGCCTAGGGTTCTGGTAACATTATTGTGATACATACTGTATATGCATATAAAATTTGAATATACAAGATTTATACCACGGAAAATTACAATGCCAAGGAAGATTTCAGTATTTATGGTGCCAATAATTTCAGTTTAAAAGCTTGGTAAATATATTTATGGACATAATCATGTTACAATCTGAATTGCAAACAGCAGTTCAGAATGAAACAACCTAATAAACTTTCGATGCGGGAACATAATCTTAGTTTCCACTGTAATAATAGGTTAAACATCAGATTTAGGGAGTGTTTTTTTTTAAATAAACGTATCAAAGAGGATTTTGTTTTTAAAATTGTGCTCAATGGATTGTTTAATAATTCCAGAAGCCATTACATTTCATTACTATAATATAAATTTAAAGATTATTTTACAGCAAAAGGCAGTAAAAAATTGGGACTGTAAGTCATATGAATGTCAAGAACGAATTTAAGGATGAAGACCTGCCACCAGAAATGTTTAATGACTAGTCCAACGTTGCACAATGAGTTTCCGTCGGAAAGTATTTTTAAAAAAAGTTCCTGTTCTCAAGAACATTGTTTAAGCAGAATTGTTCAGTCTTTATTTATAATGTGTGGCGGCAAAGAAAATGTAATATATTCATCAACTTTATTTTCTTTACCTTTTGGGCACTCGACAAGATTTTGCAACTTTCCCTGCCATGAGGTGAGACAGATGACTGACTTCTGGGAGATGAAATGTGGCAGATGATGCGAGCCATTCACGGGCTGTTCCCTAACACTTCCCCAGTGCCCTCTGCTAGCCACCTGCCTTTCTCTGCAGGCAGGACCAGTAGTGGGCAAGAGGTTTCCTGGGTAACTGCAGCTCCACCTCCTCCTACCCTGAAGCTCTACCCACATTTACTCTGATGCAAATAAGAAATAAACCTTGTTTTTGTTCAGCCACTGCTATTTGGGGGAGTTGTTTGTCACAGAAGTTAATCTAGCCTCACTAGTAACCATCCCATTTACTTTTTGACAGGAAAAAAACCCTAGTAGTTTTAAGATTTTAATATAATATGCATCACTTAACACCCTCTAGGATGGCTGTAAGCAAAAAGATGAACAATAGCAAGTATGATCATGTACCACATAATGTTTTGGGTAAGGATGGACTGCGTATTGGACTATAATAGTCTCATAAGATTATAATGGAGCTGAAAAGTTTCTATTGCCTAGTGACGTTGAGCCATCTTAATATCGTAGCACAATGCATTACTCACATGTGTGTGGTGACGCTGCACTACCAGGCATATAAAAGTATAAAGCAAACAATTGTGTATAGTGCATAATGCCTGATAATGATAATAAACAACTATATTACTGGCTTATGTTATTTAGTATACTTTTTATCATTATTTTAGAGTGTGTTCCTTCTACTTACAAAGAAAGAAGTTACCTGAGGTAAAACAGTCAGGCAGGTCCTTCAGGAGGTATTCCAGAAAATGGCATTGTTATCATTGGAGATGACAGCTCCATGTGTGAACTGTCCCTGAGATCTTCCAGTGGGACAAGATGTGGAGTTGGAGACAGTGATATCGATGATTCTGACCTTGCATAGGCCTAGGCTATTGTGTGGGTTTGTGTCTTAGTTCTTTTTTTTTTTAAGTTTAAAAAAAAAAAATATATATATATATATACACACACACACATATATTCAGAGAGAGAGAATAAGGATATTAAGAAAGAAATATTTTTGTACAACTGTACAATGGGTGTTTTAAGCAGAGTGTTACTACAAAAGAGTCAAAAAATTAAAAAAAATTAAAAAGTTATAAAGTAAAAAACGTACAGTAAACTGATTAATTTATTATTGAAGAAAGACATTTTTAAAGTGTAGCCTAAGTGTGCAGTGCGTACAAAGCTTATAGTCGTGTATAGTAATGTCCTAGGCCTTCACCACTCACTCAAACTCGCCTAGAGAAACTTCCATTCCTGTGATCTCCATTCATGATAAGTATCCTGCACAGGTGTACCACTTTTAAATCTTTTATTCCATATTTTAATGTACATTTTCTATGTTTAAATATGATTGGATGTAAGCTGGGGAGCAATTGGAATCCTTGTACATTGCACCTGGGAATGTACGCTGGGACAGCCACCTCATAAAACAGCTTGGTAATTCTTCCAAAAGTTTAACACAGAATGACTACGTGACTTAGTAATTATACTGCTAGAAATATTTGTATACCCAAAAGAAAAGAAAATGTGCCCATGTAAATACTTATACATGAATGTTTATAGTAGCATTATTCATAATAGCTAAAAAGTATATACAACCCAAATGTCCATCAGATGATGAATGAATAAACAAATTGCTGTGTATTCACACCATGGAATACTATTTAGAAATAAAAAGGAATAAAGTACGCAATAATGCTACCACATGGATAAACCTCACAAACTTTATGCTAATTGAATAAAGTTAGTCACAAAAGACCACATATCATGTGATTCCATTTATATAAAATTTCTAGGATGGGCAAATGTATTTCTAGAGAGAATAGATTAGTGTCACTGAGAGCTGAGGATGGGAATGGGGAGGGAAATAAAAAGCAACACCTAATGGATATGAAATTTCTTTTAGAAAAGATGAAAAGAAAATATTTTACCTTGTGTGTGTATGTGTGTGTATAGTTGGCTTATTTCACTTAGCACAATGTCCTCAAGTTACATACGTGTTGTAGCATATGACAGAATTTCCTTCAATTACAAAAAGTGATTAAATTTTGTAGTGATTTATAACCCCACATTTGCTAAATTCTCTTATAATTTTTTTAATTTTTATTTTATTTATTTATTTATTTTTTATTTCACCATTTTATGGGGGTACAGATGTTTAGGTTATGTATGTTGCCCTTGCCTCCCCACTCCCCCCTATTTTATTTATTTTTATATTTTTGAGACAGAGTTTTGCTGTATCACTCTGGGTAAAGTGTGGTGGCGTCATCATAGTTCACTGCAACCTCAAACTCCTGGGCTCAAGCAATCCTCTTGGTTCAGGCTATGTAGTAGCTGGGACAGCAGGTACATGGCTAATTTTTCTATTTCTAGTAGAGATAGGGTCTTGCTCTTGCTCAGGCTGGTCTCAAACTCCTGAGCTCAAGCAATCCTCTCACTTCAGCCTCCCAGAGTGCTGAGATTACAGGCGTGAGCCACCGTGCCCAGCCTATTTTTAATAATTTACTTTAGATGCTCTTAGCTTTTCTTCAGAGCCAATTATATCAATCTACAAATAACCCAAGTTTTTCTTTTTCCTTTTTAACCACTACTTCTTTTATTTATTTTTCTTGACTATTGCCATGGTAAGGATCTCTAGTAACTTGTTAAATAAAAGTGATAGTGGATATTCCTATCTTGTTTCTGATCTTAAAAGGAATACTTTCAATATTTTACCATTAAATATAGTATTTGTTGTACATTTTAAAGAAAGAAATCTTTGAGCAGAAATTATAAGTCTCTTTATTCTCAGTATTCTAAGTTTTATTTTAAAATATTATGAAATGATATTGAATTTTTTCAAATGATTTTTCTGCATCTATTAAGATGGTTGTACAGTTTTTCTTCTTTACTATGTTGGTGAAATTAAATACTTAACTTTATTTTCTAATATTAAACCAAGCTTATATTCCTGGGGTTAAACCCATTTTTATACATTTCTGGATATGAGGTACCCAGAGTAGTCAAATTCATAGAAACAGAAAGGAGAATGATGATTTCCAGTGGCTGGGGAGAGAGGAAAATGGAGAACTGTCATTTAATGGGTATAAAATTTCAGTCTTGCAAGACGGAAAAGTTCTGGAGAGCTGTTGCTAAAATGTGCATATGCTTAACACACTACTGAACTGTGCACTTAAAAATGGTTCAGATGGCAAATTTTATGTTATATGTTTCTTACCACATCAAGATACCCTTGACAAACACAGATGCAAAACTATAAGAGGAAGAAATTAATCCATTAAAAAAGTTGCAGGACTTTGAGTTTGCAGAGTCACCACAGGTGGGAAATCTGAAAAAAAAAGAAAGAGTAACATTTCTGTGAAGAGAAACTATGTCTATTGACAATGTGTCTAGAGGTTAGGGCTTAAGCGTGAGGCAGGGTTAATGGGGAATTTCTTGAGGAAGCAAATAATACATTTATCTGTAGCATCCGTAAGACTGGAATTTAATTGCCAAAATTCTCTGTCAACTCTTTTACCCTTAAACCTCCAATAGAATTCCAGTATTAATGGTACTGAGGAATACTGCAGGAATAATGGCAATATTCCAAGAATTTGACTTGGTGACCAGTAGTTAAGTAAAAGGATTCCTGACACAGAGTTGAAAGTTATTTTTGAAACTTGGAAAACTGGCTTTAAATCAGATTGCCTTAGAAGCCAATAAGAGCCAAACCAAAAATTTTATAAGAAACGGGATTATAAAATAGGATGATATTAGCAGTACACATTGATGGAAATATACATATATATATATATATACACACACACACACATATACACCCAGACACACATATACACATACACACACACATGCAGACATATATATATATACACACACATATATATGCTAAAATAATTTCTGGAAACTCAAACTTATGAAAAAAATTCAGATGCTAGAAAATGTGCTATGTTGAGCAGTCCTCTTGGTTCTCAAAAATATTCACTTTCTTCGATAGGATATATTGACAGTTATTTAGTGCCTCTATTGAAAAGTGATAGAATTAGAGCCTTTTACCTGAAATTTACAATACAGATTAGATCTTCTGGTAGGTAGAAACTAAATATGGCTATTAATAATTCCTCCCTCCCCTATATGCACATGCCTCTCTCTCTTCTCATCAAGAAATAGAGTATATTTCCCTCCCCTTGAAGAGGTCTGGCTTGTGACCTGCTTTGACACTGTAGTTTTTAAGTGGGTTGATAGCTAAAGCTTTTACCATTTGGCGAGGTGGCCCCACATGGTGTAAAGAAGACTGAGCTCTATTAAATGATGAGACAAGATGAAGAGGGAGAGAAGGAGGGAGAGCCCACACAGAGAAGCACTGAAACACAAGGCATGTGAAGCAAACCTTCTTGGGTCTTGGTTCTCCAGCCTAGTACAATCATCATCTGGATGCAGCTGATGGAGGGACTCCAGCCAATGCCAGATGGAGCCAAAGAACACGCCAACTGAGCCCTGCCTGATACTCCTAACACAACTTATAAGAAATAATAATTCATTGTTGTGTTGTAGTAAGCCACCAAGATTTGAGGTTGTTTGGTTACTCAAAATTAGTTAATTGAAAAAAAATTGGTACCACAAATAGGCTGCTGCATAACATAATCCTAAAATATGTGCTAATAGCCTTGTAGGGAGGTAGGGAGAAAGCTCAAGGAGAAGTGAGAAGATTGTTAATGGGGGCTTGAATTGCAGTGAGGAAATTGATGCTGGGGGCTAGAAAAGGGAGTATCTAATTGTTATTAGAGGTTCAAGAAAGGTTATACCCCTGCAGTCACATAGAGGATAGAAAATACAGAAAATATACGTGATGAACATGCAAATCTGGTTAAAGAGATGTCTAGGAAGAATGCAGAAAAAACACAAATTGGCTTCTTGGAGTTTTTAGCCCTGCCCAGCTTCTATTTGAATATATCTAAGTGATCACAGTTACCACCTGGTGGAGCTTAGTGGTACCCATCTGAACTCTGTTCAAATTCATAACCCACTGAGTCGTAACAAAAAATAAATTATTGTTTTAAGCCACAAAGTTTATGGGTAACAGCAACAGGTTAACTGATACAGACCACCAACCAATCCCAACAAGAGAAATATTTTCAGGAGGTTGGTCTCCAACATTGGTCTTCCAAAAACAGATGGGAACTTATGTGCACATCTTCCAGGTTACGAAGGCAACCAAGTAATAATAGGTTATATTAAACAACAACATACAATAACAACACCAAAAATATTTGGTAAGTGGGCATAAATTGTGCTTTTGGATTGTTTGTACCCATAATAACGGATCTTAGGTGACTTACTCATAAAATCTCTTCCTTTGTCCATTTTGAAGAACTGGGGGAAAAATATTCCAGGCACACTGCAAGCCTCAGAAACATTCTGAAGGCCTTTGGGGCAGTCTGACCCTGCTTCTTTAATTTCTGGTGAAGATGTTTTTGATTGTCTATGTTTTTCTTTGAGAAGAGAATAAAGTGTTGCATAGTAGGTACACCGCGTTTTTCTTTCCCAGGCAAAATATGTGGCAAGGAGATGCTGCCTGCCTTTGCGTTATCTAAATGTGTGTGCTAGATAATGATCATCATTTCCCCCAAGATTGCTCTCACTAAAAGGGAAAACCAAAAGTTAAAGGATTTTTCTAGTCTCCTCTAACTTATAATTTATCCTGAAAGCTGAAATAAAAGCATGTCCTGGCTGACACTGTGGCAACCCTTTTCCATCAGATGTTTCAGCATTTGAAGTTTCTTAGCTGCATAAACTAAAGCAAATACACTTACTCTGGAGAAAAGAATTGACTGAAGACGAGCATTTGTCGCCATAAACTTATCTCTGATTGTCAAATTATTTTTAAAAGTTATTTTTTAAATGACTACCTGGAGGAAGGAGGAGGGCGAGTAGGAAAAGAGACCACTCAGAAGAAAAGATCCAAATACTCGTCTTACTTTTTTTCTCTTTGTGTTTGCATACATTTAAATGAAAATTAGGTCTGGTGGCCTACCTGCTAGTCTAATTGCTGTTGGAAAATTTTAAAAACAATTAAAAATGTGCATGTCTTCAGACTAGTCTATGATATAAAGTGTAGGAACAGCTATGAGAAATAGAGAAAGCTGATGCTGTACTCTTCCTCTGTTCTATTTGCCCATGTAGTATATAAAATATATTTTTAAAAATATGTAATAAAGAAAATCCTTAATATAGTATACAAAATATCCCTGCCCATCAAATGTAAATACTACTTTAGTATTTACCAAGCATTTTAGGACGTGTGTTTTTGTCATGACAAATATGGCAAATACATTTTAATTTGCATGCCATTCTGATAAGTGGGTCATAGCTGCAATGAAGTCATGTTGTAGATCTATCTTTGCTAGTGTGAAAGAGCATCATGATTCACTGTATCCACGACAGGTGCAAGTGGGGTGACTGTGCTAAGAATTTGCCATTTCTATTCTGTGAGAGTAACACCTGAATTAGATACAGAGAAAAGAGAATTCAGCAATTGCAGGGAGCTAATGGGGTTAACCTACAGAGAAAAAAAAATGAGTGTTCTAAGAGAGAAATGGTTTATAAATGCTTGCCTTTTGGAGTGTCAGAAGACTGATTCTTTTGAAACATGCACAAGTACTTTTACTAAGTGGTGGATAAGATGCAAAATTCAACAAGTGATAGCTTTGGGACATTTGATCCTTTTTAGTTGAATTTGAAGAGTAGAATAAATTCACATATGCCAAACTCAAAATGAGATTATTGCAAAGTGTTGGACCAGGAGGCTCAAAGTATATTTGTATGATCTGTCCCACAAACACAGCTACATATGATGATACACTATTCTATGCCAATATTTGCTATCTAAACCAGGAATATTCAAGAAAGATGGCATTCTTTGCTTAAGGAATGTCTTCTTTTATTTAATATATCTGCATTTTCTATAATCAGATCACAAAGAAGTTCCAAAATTGTTACAGAAATTGAAAACAGGATTCATAGGGAAGAAATTTTTATGATAAATGTGGTCCAAAATGAGGCAACAGAGATAAGAACATAATCAGGGGTGAAGAAAAGGCAAAGAAATGGAAGGTAGTGCATAAAATCTTCTTGTGAAACTGGATACTTGGAGAAAGGGTAAACTCACACACACACAAATTCACCATATAGCCGATAAGTACATAAAGTAGGCAGTATAGATTAGTAAACATAGTATAGCTGATCGGTATTAATAGAAGTGAATGAGTGAAATACATAGAAAATATACAGTTCAAAATATAACCAATAATCTCAGCTTTTTGGCTATGAGGACTCAGAGAAGAAAGTTTAAACATACAGCATTAATCATCAGGGAAATGTAAATCAAAACCACAATGAGATATCACCTTAACCCAGTCAATGGCTTTTATTAAAAAGTCCAAAAACAGTGGATGCTGGCACAGATGCAGAGGGAAAGGAATGCTTATACATTGGTGGGACTGCAAGTTAGTATAACTTCTATGGAAAACAGCATGAACATTCCTCAAAGAAATAAAAGTCAACCTTCAGTTTGATCTAGCAATGCTACTACTGGGTATTTACCCAAAGGAAAAGAAGTCATTTTGTCAAAAAGACACCAGCACATGAATAATTATTGCAGCACAATTCACAATCACAAAGATGTGGAATCAATCCAAATGCCCATCAATTCATGAGTGGATTAATAAAATGTGATACACGTATACCCTGGATTACTACTCAGCCATGAAAAAGGGTGACATAATGCCTTTTACTACAATCTGGATGGAACTGGAGACCATTATCCTAAGTGAAGTATCTAAAGAATGAAAAAACAAATACCACATGTATTCACTATTAAACTGGAACTAATTGATGAGCACATGTGTGCATCGAGGGAAATGAAACCGAAGTGAAATCAAGCAGGGGAGAGGTGAGAAGATGGGATGGATGAAAACCTACCTAATGGGTACAATGAACACTATCTAGGTGATGGGCACGCTTATAACCCTGACTCAAGAGTTATAAAAGCTATCCATGTAACCAAAAAGATTTGTACCCCTGTAATACATTGAAATAAAAAAAATTACAGAGAAAAGCAAAGTAAAATATGTGGCTGCCAACCTATGTACTACTCCCTGTTACAGTCATATTAAAAAGATTGTCAGTTATCTGTGGGATATAGTTCTTTCTTAATAAGAAGATGTCTTGGAGTGTAAGAACAGAGAAAACAGTGTGCAACAGTAGAAAGACAGACAAACAAGGGCAAGGGATAACGTATAAAACAGAGAAAGTACAAGTGAGCTCTCTGTAACTGAATTACTAAAACATGACGACGCCATGCCTAAGAAGCCCAGAGAATCTTGTGATTGGAGATTTTGAAGTGATTTTCAGGAAGCCTGAGGGGATTGGTTCAGAGGCTATAAAGTTCTTATATGAGGGCTGCAGATCCTCCAAGATGTACTTTTTCTTATGATTTATTCTCGCAGCAAAGTGAAAACGAAGTTGCTCACAGTGTGAATATCAAGTTTCTCCTGCCTACGGTTCTCTTAAGAGCAGCCTGTTGGGGGCCTCTGAATACTTCCAGCTATGTGGAGACCTTTTATAATAAATTGTGTTTCTCATGTTAAAAAGAAAACTTCAAAAGAAGGTGTTAACATAATTGAGGCATGATAAGTTTGACAGTAAGTGTCATTATCAGAGTTCGCTGACAGCTTTTTGAAATAAAAAAAAAAAAGTACATTCTTCCTACATAGACACGAAACCTCTCAAGGTGTTTAAACAATCTCACCAAATTTATTAATATTCTACAACTGCCCCTTCATTCTGAAGGTTACCCAAGTGAAATAGTTTTCATGAGATTTGGCTTTTTTAATCTATTGAACAAAGATGCAGTGCTCCTCTGGTATTCAATATACGGAAAATACAAAAATTTAAAGGATGAGATGAAAGATAAAAATATGAAAAGACATTCTCGTGCTTGCCTTCTGCACACCAATGACTCATCTTGTATGCATCATGGGACGCACCTTCCCCCCCACTTTGAATATCGTTGCTGCAAGGAATGTGAAAAAAGATGGATAAATAAGAATACAGATAAATTCAGGGTCAGTCATGCAAAACTGCTTAAATTTAGTATAAAATCAAGATGTGTTTTCCAAATGAATTATTCCTGTTTTTAGCCTTCCCTAAAAATATAGTATTCCTTAACTGAGAAATTCATCACTGCTATATACAAGATACTAACTCATATACTAACGTTTTTAATTTTTCTTCTTAGAGCTTTCTTGATTTCTGAGTTTTGTTTTATAAAGAAACTACTAATGGAAATATCCAATAAAGCAACAAAGAACATGTACAGAATTCAGTAGTGATGTGTTGGCAAGTAAATCATGGAAAAATGTTTGATTAATAAAAAAAAAAAAAACAAGGTAAGGTAAAAGATAAGAATGTAACAGGAAACAACAAATTGAAATAATGTAAAGAAAATCTGCAATTAGACAAAGTCTGATTTTTAAAACAGTACATACTTGGAAATGCTTAGAAGAAAGGAGTTAAAATTCACTAGGAAGAGAAAGCCAGAGAAGAACCTTATGGCATAAATTGGGCTCAGATGTATTCTTTTCTACAAATATATTATCTTACAAAGGGTAAACATTAGTTGACAGTATGTTTTTAAAAATTGAATGCACTATTATGAATATTACACTTAGAGTCTGTAGCTCTGAACATAAAAGTTCAAAGGAGGTACTGAAAGCAAAGCAAAAGAAAATAAATAAATCCTTCTATCAAAGCAATTAAGTTGAGTTGACAGAATGGTTTGCTCAGCAGATGAAATCAACCATTTCTGATCTTGCTCCTTTAGGAAAAAAAAAGAAACCAACCAATAGCTTTGGCATCATTTGACATAATTTCAGATTATATAATCTGGTCTACTGATTTATTAATTTTCACATCACTCGTACAAGCTATAGGAATAAATGTTTCATTATATATTATATTCTGTCCTTTCCCAAATGGAGAAATTTTATTGGAGTGATTTTATTACCGTCCCTCCTGGCCAAACACTAATCAATAGATCTGGAAAAACCATCCATAAAATGAGAACAATGCTCTAAAATAATGATTCCATTGTCACATTAAATCCTCTATATTTATGAGCATATTAATTCAACAAATATTTATTGGAGTTATTGTGGATCCAGCATATTGCCAGACATTGTCTTTGTACATTGTCAGACTTGCAATACGTGCACAGTGTAAACTAGATAAATAAATACACAAAAGGATAAAGAAGACATGGAATAAAGACATAAAATGTGGTAACTATTTTTTCTCAATTTTAAAATCTGAGAAAGTCAAGTAGTAAGGCTGTAGATATACATAAGTAACTAAAAGAAGAGGTAGCTATAGTATAATGGAAATATGTCTGGTATAGAGAAAAGTGCAAGGATATAAGTATCAGAAAACATCGTTTGAGTCATGGCCCTCTCACTTACTATTGTGATCTTGGACAAATCATTTAAGAATTTTGAATCTCAAGTTTTTGGTCGATTATGTTGGAGAGAATCAAACCTATTTCCCGAGCTTTTTTTTTTTTTTTTTTCCAAAAGTAAATAAGGATTTCTGTTTCCTGTAAAGGTGGATTGGTAATTTAGACCAATCTTCCCACCATTATGTACATCAGGAGACACATATGAGAATGTTCATACCAGCATCAATCATAATATCAGGAAATTAGAAACAACTCCAAGGTCCAAACAAGAGTAAAACAATCAAACAGGGAGCCAGAAGTGGTACATAAAATTGAGAGTAAGGCACAAGTTGCAGAAGAATATGTAGTTTGATTCCATTTTTATTAAGTTCAAAAACTTGGCCAGACATGGTGGCTCACATCTGCCTATAATCCTAGCACTTTGGGAGGCCGAGGTAGGAGGATCTTTTGAGGCCAAGAGTTCTCTACAAAAATAAAAATAGAAAAAATCAGCCAGGTGTGGTGATGCACACCTATAGTCCCAGCTACTTGGGAGGCTGAAGCAGGAGAATTCTTTAAGCCCAGGAGTTTGAGGCTGCAGGGAGCTATGATGACACCACTGTACTGCAGCCTAGGCAGCAAAGGGAGACCCTGTCTCAAAATCCCTAGGGAGAATGTGACTTATAAGTAACTAGAAATGGAGAAGCCTATTAGAAAACGATGGTATTTTTTTTTTCAGGAAAGAATAAGGGCTCCAATTAGAGTGAAGGTAACGCAGAACAAATTCCTTAAGATAGTGTTGTTGGGAAAAATTTCCAGGCAAATTTGTACCTCTGATATTAATAAGATAGAAACGCCTTGATTTCCTCATGGAGAGATTTAAAAAAAAAAAACACAAACATCCCAACTATATAGTATACCCTGTGCATAGATCTTAATGACAACCAAGAAACCAGTCTGATGAAATTAAGCCAATCTGAGGTTCCCAGTGTCCTATAAACACAGTTATGCCCTAGTTTTTCTCAATACGTGGGACCTCTTGGTTCACTAGGTTCCATTACAGCTTTGAAAATGATTCCAACCCACAATATTCATTTAATCCCAGTAGCCTAATAAAAAAGAAACCTTGGAGTTTGCCTAGAGGCCATAAAACAAGAGGTGTCTATATAAGAGCTAAATGAGAGAGAATCTTTGCCTCGGACTTCCTAGAATTGTAGGAGAGAAGACAGCAATGATTTTCCTTTTCAGTGGGGATTTTTCAAATGAATAGATTCTGTCTTTTCTGATGGTGCCATTGCCACAGTTGTTGAGAATTTCAATGTTAGAAATAATTATACAGTCCTGACACTATTGGGAGTAATGAAATGGTGAACTAACAGGGTCTCAGTTTCAAAAATAAACTATCTTAAGATATTTTTCAAAATGCCAGTAAATATACATTTTTTATATATATATGCACATACACACATACCTACACATATATACACGTTCATATTAAATATATTTTTTCTCTACATATTTAAGAAGTTAGTAATATTCTTTTATTAATTTAAGGATATAGTAATATTTGTATTAAACTCATTGTTTTTGTTTGTTAAATTAGACCCCAGAAAGCTTAATTCAGTATTTAAAATCCCATTAAATGTTGAAAAGACATTTGAGTTTATTATTCATCAGAGAAATTCTAATTAAAACCGTATACTACTGACCACAACAGTGGTCAAAATTAGAAAATACAAATGTTAGCAAAGATGTGGAGCAACCAGAACTCAAGTTACTGGTGAGAGTGTAAATTGATATAATCATTTTGCCAAACTGAGGGTATCTTCTAAAGCTGAGCATATGCATATTCTATGAATGTGAGGCTATATATACAACAGAAATAAGTGTAAATGTTCACCGAAGCACACATAGCATGTTCAAGGAACCACAGATTTTAATATGCCCTAACATGAGGCTACCAAAGTACCCAATTTATAGTAGAATGAATAAACAAATTTTATTTCTTCACACAATGGAATATTATTTGACATTGAGATTGAATGGTCTACAACTACATGCAACAATATGGATGAATTTCACAAACATGCTATTCAAGCTAGATACTAAAGAATATATAATATTTGGTTCCATTTATGTAAATTAGAGAAAAATAGGAAAAAAACAATCTATGCTATTAAAAATTAAGATAATGGGTACCCTCAGTGAGTTCTGACTGGACATAGCAGGAACCCCTATTACTGTTATAATAATTTCTGTTCTTAATTATACATACATAATTTTACACACATAATTAGTATGAAATCCTAATTATGTAGTCTTAATTATATACATATATATGAATAAGAAAATGAAGTTATACAAAGTATATAAAATCAGTTAAGTTTTAATGTCCAGCAGGAAGACAATAGCTTCAGCTAGAAAATATGCAGTTGATAATCATTTCATTAAAATCAAATTCAATAGCATGCGATAAGTAAAATTTCCTGTTAACGATGAGCATTCTCTTTATAACTAGAAATTAATTGCAGGTCTAATTTCACCAGCATTTAACATGTAGCTATAACGTCTTGTTTTCTTTTTTTCACCCTTGGATATATTTGTTTCTTGTTTATGAAGCACACTTATGCCCACTTAAAATAACAGTAAATACAGAAAACTCTAAAAGAGAAAATAATTTAGCCACTTGGAGAATAACACCAAGACCACTGAGGTTCACAACCATGCCAATCTAAGTGCCAGTATTAAGTCCTTTAAAATATTTATCGAGTGCTTATTTTGTACCACGTCATCTATCAAGGGTGTTGAGTACCATGGTGAGCAATAACCTACCAGGCTTGCCCATCACTAGCTCACATTCTATTAGGAGAGGCAGAAAATGATCACACAATCGCCTAAAAATATACCTAAAATTAAAATTGGGGTGAGTGTTATGAAAAAAATGGGATAATGCTGTGCAGGAACACAAAAGGGAGATTTGACTGGAGGATAAATATGCTATGATACAGAAGAAGAGTAGGAGAATAACTATTTCAAAGGATAGAGAAAGAGAATGCCAGATAGAGAAAACAGCATGTGCAAAAGCCTGGAGGTAGGAATGAACAAATCCAGGAGAAGAAAAGGCCTCTGCATCTGGAGCACAGAATTCTAAGGTCCTGCTTGTCAAACTTTACCATGAACAGAATTACCAGGAGGGCTGGTTAAAGCACACACTGCTGGTCCTGACTACCCAGAGTTTCTGATTTAGTAGGTTTGAGGTGGGGCTTGAGAATTTGCATTTCTAACAAATTTCCAGGTGATACTGATGCTGCTGGTCTGGAAATCGTACTTAAGAAATCACTGATTTAGAGAAAAAGTGGTATGACCTGAGGCTTTGTGGGAGCCAGACCACTTACAGATTTAGAGGACATGTGCTATGGTTTGAAAGTGTTCCCTAAAGTTCATGTGTTAGAAATTTAATTCCCAATGCAACAGTATTGAGAGATGGGACCTTTAAGAGGTGATTAGGGCATGAGGGCTCCGCTCTCATGAATGGATTAACGAAGTCATTCAGAAGTGAGTTCCTTCATGTGGGAGTGGGTTCCATAGAAAGGGATGAGGTCAGCCCCCTCTTCCACTCCCTCTCTCACTCTCTCTTGCCCTCTTGCCTTCCACCAAAGGATGGCATAGCAAGAAGGCCCTTGACATATGTTGGCATTTTGATATTGGACTTCCCAGCCTCCAGAACTGTGAAAAATATTTTTTATGTATTACCTGGTCTCTGGTATTCTGTTACAGCAGCACAAAATGGACTAAGACAACATGTTAGGAAATTTGATATTCATTCTGAAAACAATGGAAGGGACAAAAGTGTTTTAAGCTGGGATTCACAAGATGCAATATATGTTTGGGGAGCTTCGCTCTGATACTAACATGGCACATGAATGAAAGCACTGGAAATCTATGGGAGGTGACTGCAGCACTCTAGGTAAGGGCAAAGGGTAGCCTGGACTACGTGTAGGAAAGATGATGAGGATAGAGAGAAATGTACATATTAGAGGGGTTTATAGGACAGGATTTCGTGAGGGTTTGGATATGAGTGTTAAACAAAGGAGAGAGATCAAGGAACACACCTAGGTTTCTGGTTCTCAAAACTGAATGGCTATAGGTACCATACACTAAAATAGATAATATTGGAAGATCAAATGTCACTGAATTTAGTTTTGGTCAAGTGAAGCTGAAATGTCTTTGAGATATATAAGCGAGGATATTAAGCATGTAGTTTTGATTTACAACTCCAGAGCACTGAGTAGAAATTTGGACTGTACATGTACATTGAGGAGTCACCTGAAATTTGGTTGTCATGAAACTGAGTTAGCCTAGAAAAAAAAAAAAAATATATATATATATATATATATATGTATGTAGAAGAAAAAGAGGAAAGAACTCAGGACTGAGTCTAAAAGAAGTCCTAAACTTAAGAGCCAAGTAAAGGCAGTGAGCCAAAAAAGGAAAGAGGAAACATTGTCAGAGATGTGGGAAGAAAACCAGGTGTGTGTGTGTGTGTGTGTGTGTGCGCGTGTGTGTTGCCTCAAAAGTCAAGGGAAAAGGAATGCCCACTAAGATGAAGACTTTTCAAGAAGTTTATCAAATGATGGAAAAAACAGGATAAGATAGCAGCAAGAAAGGAAATTGGAAACAAAAGAGTTTCTTGGGTTTTTAAAAAAATAATAATTAATTGCTGTAAAAGGCATTAATTCATCCTTTTTTGTGGCTGACTAGTACTCCATGTACACATATACCACATTTTGTTAATCCATTCATGAATTGGTGGGCACTTGGGTTGATTCCACATCTTTGCAATTGTGAACTGTGCTGCAATAAACATTTGAGTGTAGGTATCTTTTCAATAAAATGACTTCTTTTTCTTTGGGTAGATACCCAGCAAAAACCCACTTAATGGGGACAATGATCACTATTTGGGTGATGGGCACACTTACAGCCCTGACTCAAGCCATATATCAAAACCACCAGTATCCCCATAATATTTTGAAATTTAAAAAAGAAAAATATAATAATTAATTAACACTAATTTTTATAGGAGAATTAAGCATGCTTGAAAGCTGACATAATTCTATTCAGAGAAAGTGTTAAGGGCCATGGATCTCTGAAATATTACATTCTTGCTCTTGCTCTCACACACAACACACACACACACACACACACATTACTTTTGTTAATGTAAAAGAGTACCTTTTTATTCGAAAATGCATTGTAGTATTTGCAAACTCAAATTTTTTAATATATTTCAGTCTCCATTTGCATTCCTTTTTGTGTGTGTGTGAATTGCCTGCTAATGTCTTTAGCATATTTTTTGTTGGAACACTCATTTTTTTCTTATTGTTTTGTGAGAGCATGTTGTATATTAAAGCTTCACGTTTATATTTATTCATATTAAAAATGTTTTTTAGTTTTGAATTTTTCCTTTATTCCTTTCATAGTACCATGGGTCAAAAAATTATATTTAATCAAAGCCATCCTTTACTTTTTTAGTCTCTGACTTTTGTGCCAAGCTAAGAAACACCTTTTCTACACCAAAATTATATAAATATTCATATATATCTTCTAATAATTTTAATATTTCATTTTTATCTTTTGAATCCAGCTGGTGTTCATTATTACAAAATGTGTAAGAAAAATCTTATTTATATATATTTTTTTCTCTAAATGCTTAACCATTTATTTTTCAAGTCCTGTGAATTTTTGGACTTCTATTTGGAATGTCTGAAATGTGATGTCAAATACTGAATTGACT
Source organism: Avahi laniger (assembly GCA_963575035.1). Classification (NCBI taxonomy): domain Eukaryota; kingdom Metazoa; phylum Chordata; class Mammalia; order Primates; family Indriidae; genus Avahi; species Avahi laniger. The sequence goes on from CAUYSK010049415.1 coordinate 222,570, forward strand.
TTGTCACTTCAAATTTTTCTATGTTCAAGTGGTATATCTATGCTCTTGAAATATCTCACTCAAAAAATTTGACTATGAATTCACAGTCTGCATATTTCTACACAACTTCTTTTTCTCTTAGCTCATCTGAAGTACTAAAATTACCTCACTTAAAAAAAGCCACCTAGAAAGTTGACCTAGATTGTAGATACCCAAATGTTTAAAGAAATGAGCTGCTTGGAATATTCTGTCTGTTTTGATTATCCATTAGCAATGCAGAATGTTTACAAAGGTATATAAAATTCGTATTTTTGAGCCTTGGCACTTTTAGAGATTACTTTTTTCCCCTTTGGAATCCCTTTTTGGTAGCTAAATAATAACTTAAAAAGAAGAATTTAGAATATTTTTTCTATTATGGGACAATAAACAGGTTTTAATTTTTAATTTTAAATTATTTATTTATTTATTTTTTTAATGGGAGAAGTTTTTCCAACTGCGACACCACGGTTCCTTCAAAACACACTTGCAGGACTGCTGCTGCCACCTCCCCACGAGGGCAGAATGGTGGGGTCTGAGAATTTGACGGTTGTACGGTAAGCAAGAAAGGCGGCATGCGCAGAGGCGCTTTCTCCAACTGGACAAGCCTCCGCTTCTCTCTGCCTTGTCCCCAGCTAAGGTTTCAATTTTTTAAATGGCACAAGGCAAATGACACATTTTAACAGTCATCCTTAGAAAGAAATGTTATATTCACAATTTCCCATCTTTCCTTCTTTAAAAGTATGATATTTAAAATTGCACAATAATAATGCATAGATTCTTTTATCAGATCCAAAAATTACAAATGTGTATACAGTGGAATGTTAAGGCTATCCTTTTGCCCTTCCCTCTTCTTGGTTGTATATGTAACTGAAAAGTTCTTCATTACTAACATATGTAGATATGTCTGTTTTTTGTAGATTTTGCTTTTTTTTAAACATAAGCAAGAGCACAGTGAATACTTTTTTTCCAGTCAACAAACTGTCTTGAACATTTATCATGTAAGTAAAATAGGTCTACCTCTTTCTTTTTAATGGCCACATGGTGTTCCACAGTATCACAATTTAGCTACATCTGTCAGACAATACGGTATTCATGAGTTTTAGCTGCTTTTTTTTTTCTTTTCCTATTACGATGTCACAATACATTTATAAAGATGCTGCATTTTCTTCAGACTCATGGGCTCCATGAGTCTGCTCTTGAACCTCTCAGTCTTTCTTGACACGGTAGTCAGACCAATCCTACAAGAGCCTTATCAGAGCACGAATTTATAATTTCACTTATACCAAAGCCAAATCCAGACACTGGCGTTCAGCCCTTGTGTTATCTGGACTCTATTACATCTCCATTCTCATCTCCTACCTTTCTTCTTACTCAGCTACACTGATATTCTTGATGTTCACTCAACACAGCAGGCATGTTTCAGGCTTAGTGTCTTTATACATATGACAATCTCTGTCTGGAATGTTCAATGTTCAGTTAGCTACATGGGTTTTTTCTCCTCTTCTTAAAGTTATTCTCAAATGGCATCACCGTGAGGCCTTCCTAAACCATCCTATCTAAAATTGAAACATATGCCCCGAGCCCTCTCTAACCGCAATCCCTGCATAATTTTTTTTCTCCTTAGTACTTACTACTTAGTATAGTATATGTAGTGCATGTGTGTTACTTATTTGTGCTGTTTATTGCCTGTTCCACCCAAGAATAGGCAGAGATTTGTGTCTCTTTTCTTTTCTTCTATATCTATTCTGTATCTATATCCTCTAGAACTGTGGTCCCCAACCCTGGGGCCACAGACGGGCACCAGTCCTCGGCCTGCCAGGAACTGGTCACATGGTAGGAGGCAAGTGGCGGCATTTAATTTGATTTATTAGATCTGTTTACATATTTTGGGATGTAATTCCTTTGGTTAATGTGTAGGTTTAAAATGTTTTCTTCCATGAAGATGTATGATTCTAACTTTATGGTTTCTTCATAAATAAATTTCTAATCTTTATTTATTCAAAATTTTTTTCCTTCATGGATTCAATTTTGTATTTTCTATAAGAAAGCATCCCCAATTCCAGAGATTTTTTTAATGCTTCTATACATTTGTGTTTTAAATTTAGTTCTTACATACACCTGGACTTTGTTGTTGCCTTGGGGAATGGCTATGTGAAGAGTGTGTATGATATGACCTCTTTGCTAAAATTTTAAGTGACTGAAATTTATGTCAAAATGATCCTTTTTTTTCCCCAGTATATTTAAAGGATATTAATTCCCAGTGTTTTCAGAGAGTAATAAGGATAGTCTTGTTTAACATACTTGAATATTCTGAGGCACTGATACTATATGTACTGTGGTAGAACAAAGACATTGCATTTTATATAACTTTGAAAGAATTGTATGAAAATGTATTCTCCCTTGCTAGATATCATGCTTTTGACAGCTGCACAGACCTTCTTGGAGCCAGACTGGCCATTAGTTCTTTGATTTTTCACAATGCCTTTCTTTATTTAATAGGCCTAAAATATTGATTAACATTTACAGATTCAATTCCAAGCACTCGCCAGAGATTGGGGAGAGCCTGGAGTGAGCTGCTCATGCCAGTCGAATTCTAAGGTGTAATGAAATTCCCCACCGTGCCTGTCACCTTATCCACTCCGTAGGTCATTTCCCACATGGTCTCTGGTGTTGAAATAAGCCATTTCCACTTCAAATACTTCATAGACAATGGGGAAAAATGATATGGCACTAATATTGTGTTCTTTACCCTGCTGTGGAGAATTGAATAGACTTCATTATATAGCAATGCTCTTTTGAAAGGAAGGCCTCCTCTGCCCACAGGATTCCTGGGTAACTCCTAGGGCAGCCGCATCATCTCAGGTGGACTGTGGCAGTTCTCTGGTGTTTGTTTTCTTCCTTGCTTCCGAGTTGTAGGCACTAGGGATTCACAACTGACTAACTACAAAAGTCATGAGCGTTTACTTCAATTTGTTGATACTGCGTACTTACTGACCCAGGGGTATGGGGGATTGAGCTCCGGTTCCTTCTTTCTAATCAATTGCTTTTCAATTCTCCCTCGCCACTTTTAAAGTTCCAGAGAAAACACCTTGGAAACAAATTCAAGACTGTATTTCAAGCTTTCCTGGTACCACTCTGATTTCACTGATTTTGAAACCACTTGTTTTCTTTTTCTTCAAAAAAAAAATCGTGTAATTTAGAATTTCACTTTTCAGATATTTTCTTCTTCTCTTTTCTCTAAACAATATAAAAATATATGTGTGATTGAATTGTATGACCATGGTAGACGTCCAGAAACTCACTCAGAGTATAAACTATTTAAGATATAGATTGCTTTTGGAATATCTATAAATTAGCAAGTAGAATTTCTACCTAAGGGGTAGCTAATTAATGTCATACAGTTTGCAACTGAATAGGATTATTTATTTAAGAGAGGAAAGGTATTAAAAAAAAAAACCTCATCAAAATAGATGGGATTTGCTTTACTGGAAATAGTCTAGAAGGGCCTTTTTATTTCGTTACAGAGAATCAAATTGACTCAATTATTTTCAAGTGTGTGTGCATGTGAATGCCACATCTGTTTTTGTAAAGAAACTGTTTGAAAGATTCAGAACTGCTCTAAAGTCAGTCTGTCCTTCCCTCCTTTCTTTCACAAATTTTTATTGAATGCCAGATATTATGCCAGTAAATACAAGTATTTGAGTTTATTGGTTTGTCTCAGCTTTCATGGATTTAGAGGCTGGACTAGATTCTTAGGGTTAGAGAAGGTGCGTGGACTTACTGCTGCTGTGGCTGACCAGAAGTGTTTGCATCCATCTGCCAAAAGGTTCTAAGGTCTCAGAAGATCTAGGTCTAAAGATTGAACTGAAAATCTAGGAAAGAGCTCCTGAAGATGAGCTCAAAATAAAAATTTGCCTGAGAGGCATGAGCTAAGTCTCACTAGTCCTTATAAGAAAATGGCCCTTTATTAATATAATCCCCCCCCCCGACACCACTCCTGTATTGAATTGGAACAAAAATGTAGGAACCACGAAATAGTGAATTTTCTGAGAGGAGGACCCACTTCCAACTTAGCTCAGGGGCAAGAGGAGAGATCGGAAAGCCATGAGGCAAACAAATATTAGATGCCAGATCCTCAAAATGCCTGTTGCTTTGTTGCAGAGAAAAAAGAAGATCCCAAGGTCCTAATGTCCAGAACCTAATTTGGACAACCTGTCTAATTCCAATTCCCCCCCAACACGACATTTAGCCTGAAATTTAGCTGACTTTAGCTTGGACAGCACTTCATAGGGGTGTTTGCCAGTTTGCTTCTACTAAGATAAAAAATTTTGCCCCAAACAAATATTGATTAAGCAAAGGAAAATGGAAATATGCAATTTGCCTTCACAAGGAACGAAAAAACCATCTCCAGATATTGTCTCCTTAACTGCTGATCTCTAAAAAATACAGATTTCTTGCACCAACACATTCCATTCCATGACATTAAAAAAAAAAAAAAAAACCACCATTACCACAAATGAACAAACAAAAAAAAAATAAGCAAAATGTGTCAACCATTCTCATGCCATTTCTCTCTTCTGGCATTTAGCCTGCGAGGTATTTGGACTTATCTATAATACAGTCGATGCAATTTTAAATATGTTGACATTATCAGAACCCCAGTCACCCCTGGCTCCAGTTATGCTATGGGCATGAATTCTAACTCTTTTGCTGTAGGCAAAATTTTTAAGTAGGCTACAGTTGGATGATTGGGCATAGGTATATAAATCAAATATAATGAATGCAAATTGGTAGTGTCAAATACATTTAGCAGGGAATAGGATAAGGTGGAAGGGATAGGGTTGCGTTTGTTATTCCTTTTCCTTTTTTTTTTCTTTGAGCTTTATTTTGTTATTAACTAGTTTCAAATAAAAGTAAGCTCTCTTACCTCATGGAGTGGTAGTGGCAGAGGTAATGATGGTGCCGGGGGAAACTAGATTTCAAGATGTAGAATCTTCCCTATATATTTAGTCTCTACTTATTCCTGTGGCCCAGGGCAATTATCTTTCCTCCCTCCATATCTAGGTTTCTTCATGCCCATAATCATCAAAAGACAGAAGTGGACAGAGGTCATATTCTGAGAACCAGGGAAGCACAGGGAAAATAAAAAATACCACTAGAGATGTTATTAGCTTGTCTCAAACTTTATCAGCACCACAGCACAGAAAAGTTTACAGTTGTGAAATCATCACACCAGCACTGGGTTAGACATAAATAAGCAGATAAGGAGAGTTCCTGGTTTAAGGGAGTTAATCATGTGTGGTGTGGTAGTGTTATTTTTATCCAAGTGGCAATTTTTCACACATATTGAAGTAATAAACTGTCTTAAAATATTCAAGTTGCCCCTTAATTTTTTATTTTGGTTTTTTAATTAACAAATAATAATTGTACATATCTATGGTCCACAGTGATGTTTTGATACCTATAATGTATAGGGATCGAATCAGAGTAATTAACATACCCATCATCTCAAACATTTATCATTTCTTTGTATTGGGAATGGCCAATATCCTTCTTCTAGCTATTTGAAACTATATATTATTGTTAACTATAGTCATCCTATAGTGGTACAGAACACTAGAACTTATTTTTCCCATCTAGCTACATAAGTCAGACCTCAATTATAAAAGGGTAAGAGAGTGCCCATGGTAAGATAATTGTGGGCAATCTGAGGTTAAACAAGCGGAAACAGGTTTCTATGGGACTTCTCAGAGCTTTTAATACACCTCTTTCCAACAGGGGTTATAGCAGAAAGCATGGCCAAAATTGATTGGGTCATGCAATTTTTTTTTTCCCCACAAAACATTGATTAATGTTTCAAGGTGCATTTTTGTTCTGCAGAACAAAGTTTAGAAAATGTGAAATGATTCACTCAAAAATCACTGAATTTTTTTGCTTTTATTTTTCTAAGAAATAAAAAGTCAAAACATACAGGACTCTGGGTGAAAACTGGAAAAAGTTGGTTTTGTTGCATTTAGTTTCTTTTCCTCTCTTCTTTGTCTTTATTTTTTTTGTAGATGTTTATGTTATTTTTATTTGATTTGGCTAAAAGGGTTGTTAAAATCATGTTTTATTATTTTTTTTAAAAAAATCACTGTAGACTTGCATTAGTGCAGAATTTTTAAAGGTAATACTTACCCTTAATTATTAATGTTACAGAAACCCAAAGAGTTTACAGATAGCAATACCATGTGTATTTCTTACCAGTGATCATCCTAAAATGAAATCCTAGCACAAAAGCAAACATTAACCAAATTTACCTCTTTTTTAGTAAACCCAGGGGGGATAAGAGGAGGACACTGGATCAGTAGGATTTCTCTGATCCGTTGCATTTCTCATGTTCTGTGGCTCTACGTATACTTCCTACATAATGGACTTTGTCTAAGCTTTACCGTATGATGGGTGAAGACTTCCATTTCACACTTTCTGTTTGACAGATACAGTTTGAGTGTTTTTAAAAATGTCCAGCCTATGATTCCTCTTCTGTTTGAGGGTTGGGGTAGGAATGAGAATAACGGTATCAAAGAACATTGTGCTAAACCTCTGTAAGTATCTGTGCCACTGAGCCCTGGAACTAAAACAAATTGCTTTACTTCAATGAAAATCTCTCTTAAAAATGTGGCTGTTGGGGTGCCCATGGGAATCCCTTTGCATGTTACAGAAGACTGCCCATGCTCAAGGTAGAACAAAATGTTGTCCTTTAGTTAGACAGAAGACAGCTGTGCTGGCTCCATTGCGCTGAGCTGTGCTGGGCTGCACCAGGCAGGGCTGAGCAGTTCCCAGGGAGTGCGACGATGCTTCCCTGCATCATACACTTAGGTAGGCATCTGGATGTTTTGTTTATCAATAATGGTTTTGAGTTATCAGAGAACTAGTACTGTGTACAGTGTAACAACATTCACCAATATAAGTTATCTGTGAGCCCTTAATGTAAGTTATTGGAGGAACAAGGAATGCAAATGAGGTGATGGCAAGTAACTCCCCACCATGGCATTGTCCATCAGGGGACAGGCAGCAGCTGGGACCTGCACATCTTCCTCCCAGAGAGCTGGGCAAGGGCCCATCGCTGACTGTCAGAGGTCAAATAGGAATCTGTGTTCAAGGTCCAGTGTGGCCCTAAAATATTGTCTTCTTTGTTAATTTGAAAATTACCAGTTGTTTTTGTTGTGATTTCTAATCCAAAGATACAATGTAAATTTTCTAATCCAAAGATACAATATAATTTTTGTGTTAATTACTTAGGCCTGACAGTCAAAAATGAGATTCAGGAGAGATTAAAATAAAAGGAAAGCAAATCCAGAAAGAGTGTGAACAAAGTGATCAAGGCTCCCAACTTGCTGTTCTGCAAACTGAAACAAATAATTAGAGTTTTATGAGGGTCTGAGTCATTTTCATTGGACAAAGAGCTGTTTCTAGTTTGGTTTTGTCTAAAGCCAAGATCACTTTTCAAAATACTAAGTAAAAAGTGGGATTAATTGTTTATTTTTTTTAAGTAAGCATATCAAAACTCTTAATTCTTAGTTTAACAAATAGATGAGTAATAAATGTAGGATTAAAAAACACAACATGCTATCTATCTAATTTCATCAGTGATGCTATACTTCTTTAAACATCCCATTGAAATTTAATCCAACTCCTGGAGAAACGGTGAGAAGCCAGGGGCTGGGAGATGAGTAGATGGGGCAAATCTCAAAGAAAGAGGAGGTTCAAGAGCAAGATGGTGGCAGTTGGAGCCCTGGGATGGGGGTAGGGCAATGGGATACATGTTATAGTCTACCATGGTCCATATATAATTAGTCTCTCTTCTATTTATGAACATGCATTTCTTTAATTATTGTATCTACTCCTTCTAGTCTTTTAAGAATAAGATTCTTTTGTAATTTCTGGAATTTTTTTATGTGGAGATTGGATCTATATGTTTTCTTTCCTATATTGTTCACATTTTCTATTTATCCTTTTCCTTTGAGTTCTTCATAAGTTTTTAAGGCGTATCATCTGCTTCAATAATCACTTCCTCTGTCTATCTTTTGTCTGTTGTGGTGCCCCTTCCAATTTTTAATTTGGCAATTCTGTTCTTCTCTCTCAAATCTCAAATATGTTTTTCTTTAAAATGACTTGAAGTCATTTAATTGACGTATTTTCTCAACTTTATTTAGATGTCATCTTAGAATGAATCTATGTTTTCTGCTTCATCCAGAGTGAACTTTTCAGAGAGCTATGCTCCTTTTGTTTAGCAGGCTGGCTCCTTTTCTTTTCTTTTCTTTTTCTTTTTTCTTTTGTGATCTAGTTACCTTTTTATAGGTGTGATGGTTTTTACTGTCTTCTCATCTAGTGGTAAGCATGGCTGGGCTAGTTTTCAATAGGGTCAATTCCTAGTAAAAAAGAATTCTCTATAATGTCATTTCTAGCCTTTCTGCTAAGTGTTGTCACCTGGGTCCCAGAAAAGCCCCACTGATCTGGGGACAACTCCATGCTGTCCCTACCCACATCAGCAATCATTCCAATGGGGAGGCCTTGCATCTATCACATGGGGGTGAAGGAAGCTCGGCCAGGCCTTCCAACCACATGATCCTGCACACAGTCTCTCCTCTGCCATAACTCGCCATTCCTTGTCCTTCCCGGAGGGCTGTGTCTGAAGAGAGCAGGGATTCGGTCTGTGTTGCCCCTTCTTATTTTCAGTTGGTCCTCTATGTTTCTTTATGACTTTCCCATCTTAATCTAGGAAGCATGTTAAATTTCTGACCTGCTGTAGTCATCTTTCTTAATTCCCAGTTTTCCTGTGGGACTAGCTGTTGCTGGGAAGGTTAGAGAGTGAGGGAGGGTTGGTTAAGAGCTGTCTAGAAACAGCTTGGAATCAGAGATCATCCCATTCCTGTTTTCTCTCTTCTCTAATTACTTTGTTATGCACTTGATGTTTGTGTCCCCTGCTAAATGCATATATTGAAGCCCTAACCCCAATGTAATAATGTTTGGAGATGGGGCCATTGCAAGAAAATGAGGTTCAGATGAGGTTATTAGGGTGGGGTCCTCATAATGAGAATAATGTCCTCATAAGAAGAGATGAGATCTCTGTTTCTCAATGAGGTGAAATCAAAGCAAGGAGGCAGCCTTCTCCAAGTCAGGAAGAGAGCCCTCACTGCAACTCAGTCATGCTAGTGCACTGAATTTCAACCTTCCAGCCTCCAGAGCTGTGAGAAATTAAATTTCTTTTGCTTATACCACCAGTGGATGTTTTGTTATGGCAGCCCAAGTAGACTAAGACATACAATGTCTCTTTTTCAATCACTTAATGAATTTTGGTGAGCCTCAAGGATGCCCCCAGCCCTGTTCTAGGCAATGAACAGAGCAAGAAAAAAAGCAAAAATCCTTGCTCTCATGAGAGTAAATGGAGCAGGGGGCGGGTGTTATATAACATTAGATGGTGACATGTACTGTAAAAAATTAAAGCAAAGCAGAGAGGTGGGCATTTTGGGGGGAAATTTAATTTTAAAATAGTTAAAGAATGCTTTACTGACAAAGTGACATTTGCACAGAGAAATGAAATGAGGGAAAGAATAAAGGGGAAGTCATGTGATTACCTGGGGACCAGCTTTCTAGGGAGGAAGGGCAGCAAGTTCAAAGGCGCTGAGATAGGAATATGCTTGGAATGGTCACGGAACAGTAGAGAGGCCCATGGATGTGGGGTAGGAGGAGTGCAGGGAGGGAGTTAGCACCAACCTAATTCTCCTAAAACATGGTGACGGTGGTGTACCTATGGACTGCAATTGACCAAAGAATAAATTTCACATTATTTAACATGACATCCAAGGTCTTGCTCAAACTGTGTAGCCTCATTTTTCACCCAACTTAATTCCCCACTCTGGTTGTATTCATCCTTTGCCCAGACAAGTCCTAATGCTTGGTTGACTTTCTTATAACTCTCTTTACCTACCAAACTGGCTTCATCCTTAAAGGTTCAGCTCAAATGCTACCTTCTACTTGATACCTTCCTCCAAGGACCCTGGGTAAATTTAATCATTCTCACCTCTGTTCTTACATAACATTTTGATTTTTATCTATATTGCAACATTTATTTATTACTAATTTTTACCTATCCTTTAAATTAATAGTTCCATGGCTGTTTCTCCCCCTAAATGAAAAACTTTCTGAGGCCAAGGCCTCCTGTGCCCCAAATATATCCATTTCATTGACTATTAAAAAAGAATTAACTCAGAACCAATTATTCTTGTAATCTTTCAGAAAAGAAAATGGACAGCATTTGTCCCAGGCTATTTAAATATCTTCTTCCATAAGCAAAAGTGTCTGTAACCAGATGATATCTCACGGTTCTTTTCATTATGACAATGCTGTATTCGCACAGACAATTTCAGAGATGTGAAACCTAAGGGACTGGAGATTGTCGGCTTTGGTGTTCAAGGTGATCCACACTGAATAGCATCCTGAGAGTCCGTGAGGTTCCACTGTCAATAAGTGTATTCATAGCACCTTGGCTCTTAGAAGCCCAAATTTAAAAATCCATAACATAACAAACCATTTGAAGTCCTCATGCTTTTTTAATTTGTTTCATTTTTATTACAAGAGAAGTAGCTTCAGGAATTAGCACCTGAATCACTGTAACTGTGGATAACCTCAAAGGAATATTGTCCACAGCTGCCTGATAACTAAGGATACCAGCAGCTTAAAAAGGCTGAAAATAATTGGCATCTCCTGAGGAAGTGCTTAAGGTACTGCAGGAAACACCTACCACTGTTCCAGAAGAAGCAACATTTGTGAAGAACTACCGTTTTCTCCCCGTTCTAATGTCTCTGTCCCAGGCATCCACCTTGAGGAGCACGATGCTTCTATACTATCTCATGCCTCTTAAAATGGGGACAGATTCATCCTTAGGGGATTTGGCAATAAGAATAGCAAAATCCAAAATAATAAAGTCAAACGAATATCTTGATTTCAAGATTTACCCTTCAAAATCCATATATTCTCAAAAATCACTACACAAAAATCATCCTCAAAAGTCTGGATTAATACACATGGGAAATTGTGTGTATCTACAAAATAATTTTTGAGTGGGTTACAGACATGAAACTTTTTTCACATACTGTGAGTTTGTATTTTATGGTGATCCATTCTCTACGATAGCATAAGTGTAGCTCAAACTTTGTTTGCAAACACAACCCAAGAACTAGCTTTGTCAGAGAAAAACTGAGATAGTTTTGAAATGATATCTGTCAAGAATAGTCAAACGCAAAGAGAAAATGAAGCCACAGAGGAGACAGCATTGTTGTGTCACCCAATTCTCTTACAACACACACACAATGACTGAGAGATGTCACAAAAATATATTTGAAATTCAACGCGAGTGAAATGTGTTGGCTTAGAGATTTTTAGAAAGGTATTAGCTTTCTTTCACAGCAAAATTGAACAAACAAGCTGTTGACAAAGAAAAAGGCAGAGCTTGCTCCAATAGACTCCACAAATTCAAGTGTTTTGGTCTCTATTAAATATCTAAGAATTGTGAAAATGAAGAACTTTTCTTTAAAAATTAATAATCTAAAGATGATCCTTAAAAACTTGAGAGTTTGGTCCTTAATTTGGGACCTAACATGGAGGGGTCATATTCCTTTTTAAAAGCCTCTCATAATGTTTTATGTAGCCGATATAAATTGAGTTGAACTTTGTAGAGATAAAACTCATCAAAGACATTAAATGGAACCAGCTATGAGGCTATGAGGTATATAGGATATACCATGAAAGAATCTCTGAATTGGAAATCTGGCAACCTGAGGTATAATGTTGTCGTACTCCTTAACCATTCTAGGACTCAGTTTCCTCTAAAAGGAGATATTTGAACCAGGTAATTTCTACAATGTTTTCAGTTCTAGAATTTTTCTCTTTATACAATGGAGAAGGTAGTGTGGGGAGACAATTATAATATGAGTGATGATCATCTAAGGTGGGGAATTGTTAGAAATTCTTTTTTTCTGGAGCCCAGCATAGAGACAGACTCAGAGACTGTGAGGTAAGGCCCAGCAATCTGAGTTTAACAAGCCCTCCAGATGAGTCTGATGCACATTCAGATTGAGAGCTGCTGATCTGAGCAACTCACTTCTGCCTTCAGAGCTCACACTGCTAACACCACAGTTGTGTTAACGAGCTGGTCAGCAGCTCCTGGGACAAGGGAGCTCTGGACGAGAGGCTTGGGCTTAGTCAAGGTTAGAGATAATTTAGCAACAGGCCTGTGATTGCCTCATGGCTTACAGTGTTACCTGTAACACCCCACCCCCTGCCTTTTTTACTGTAGCACTAAAAGATTAGTTTTCCAAGTGCAATCTAAGCAGCTCTCGTTATCAGCTAGTTTGGTCTCCAGGAAGATGTCAGAATACCTTTGTATCTGGACATCGAGAGTTTGTTCATATCGTTTTATGAGTAGCAGATGAGTCTCACTGGGTTCTCACCTGAACCTGGACTTACCCTGGGAAAGGGAGGACTCAGCAGGAAGGAGATGGTTACACGGTCCTGCTACTATATACATCAGATCACTCCATTATTTTGAAGTTTTGTTTCTTATGATATTAGAAGCATATGGCTCAATGCTTGTGGATATAATTAAGGAGTATTGGTTCGCACTCAATGGGCTTCCCACTTTGTGACCAAGACCAAAGACAATGTACGTTCACTGTGCTTGCTGTAACCCAGCCCTGCCCATCTCAAACTGTATTCAGCACTATTGCATCAGTGCTGCTATGGCCACCGAGACCCTGCCCCCCAGTGCGGGCTTTTAGCAGCTCTTAGGGGATCCTGCTGAGCCTGTCCATCTCCCACAGACCCGCAGCCTCTCATTAGCCCATTCACATGTTCTGCCAAACGCCTCTGGATTCCAGCCTCCAGCTCACTTAATGGGTCACACTTCTGTTCCTGGTGCCTGATTATTTTGTCAGTGGCACAGATTGAGTTCTGCAGCTAGAACGCAGCCTCCTACGGGAGTGTTTTTTAAACCTGTGCCATTTTAATTTATTTTGGGAAGAGCAGTCTGCACCTACAATATTTTCTTTCATATTTCATGTCACATCCGGTTACTCAGAGCAAAACATGTTAATGTTTCATGGTCTTGGGATTAGGAAAATAAAACATAATGTGGTCACCTCTTAGCTGTATCAGCCAAACTTGATGAGTACACCTGTGTGTATAGGTGTATGTGTTTCCTTTTCTCTTTTGAGAACCAGCTAATATTAAGGCAATTCAAGATAAAGATTTATTTTTTTTGAGGAAGCAAAAGAGAGGAAAACTGTAATATCTTTTGTGAGCTACATTTACCCCAAGGCGTTTATCATAAAATGCACTTTGTTTCTGATTACATCACTCTGACAGCTGGGATGAGGAAGCAACCACATTGGGAAATTGTCAGAAACTCTCACAAGTTTCTCTGGCTTATATCACGTTTTATCTTTTTTCTTCTTCTAACCAGAAAACTCTTGGTTCAATTCCATTTGAATGTCAACAATAAAAAAAAATAAAAACATAGCAAAGGCTTCATGAGCAAATGTTCAAACTTCAGGGGAAAATAATCAAAGGACCAGTTATTCCTATGTTACTTGCCTAAAGATACCTGATACCTTTTGATGTGCACATGCAATTTAATATAACCTTCTACAAAGCTAAAATGATCAGAACAAGAAAATTCACCACTCGAAATATTTGGGGAGAAAGTTTTATATCATCCTTTTCTTTGAAACTTTATAGAACAATGGCATTCCTGGAAAAATATAGAAACAGCATTACTCACATTTTTCTAGAAGTATATGTTTGGACATATTTTTCCCCAGTATCTTTCCTGTTACAATGGGAAAAGAAAGAAGATAATCAGGGCTGTTTGTCTGGTTTCCTAAAACAGGCTCCTAAATGTAACTTAAAGAAAATAAATATGACAGCTGTAGATAATAAATCATTTCTAATGATCACTCTTATTTTCACAATGAGGGAGCAGAGACACAGGTGGGCAAGAAGTCATAGATGACCTTGTAAGCCAGTTGCATCAAACGAAATAGAATCCCAAAGACCTCCTCTTCCTGTGCTTCGGCTACAGGCTTGTATGAGCTTTTTTATTTTAGTTGTATCTCGGCTTTACATTTTTAAAGCATATAATAGCATGCAACCCAGCAGGGTTTGAATGTGATTAGACCCAAGTGAAGCACCGTTAAAAACCGGAGACGTATTCGAATGACATGACATTTTGAATGAATGTCGAATGTAAACCCCAGTGTGTTTGGGTTTGTGTTTGTACTTGTTTCCCTGATTCTTAAACCAATTTCTTTTCAGAAGAAAATGTGCCTTCCTGAAACAGCTAATAGGATGCTTCGTAGGTCACATGCTATTTTCAAGGACCAGAGAAGAACAGCATGTGTTATGGATGAAGTGGAAAACATTATTTCTGAGTCTCCCAGCCTCTGTAAGATCAGGTCAAGTCATTACCTTTGATTTTACTTTTCAGTTGTTATTAAATTTACTCTCGTTTTTTCTATGTTGACTGCCTTGCAGGTTTCTCCACCAATCAACCTTGATTCAGTCACCCACAATCTCTCTTTGAACCTTAAAAGTATAATAGGCTAATCAACTCAAGCCTTCTACTGCCTGTTGAGCTAGAATGTGGTTCTGTGATTTCAATTCATGTCAATTAAATTAATGCAATAGATGTTTATGCAATGCACAAGGCTTCGTGCCAACCATGTCTGGATTATGTCTTGGTCAAAAGGCCACACATTGTATGTCCTCATAACATAAATGTAAGTGAATGTATGGGCATGTTTTTGCACATGTTTGATTTATAGTTTAACATATTTATTTAGCTGAGCCAAAATGTTCGATGGTTGTGTTATTATGGAAACTACTGACTAGACTATTGACAGTGTTATTTCTGACTGTGTTATGGGGAAAATACAAATAAAAAAAACCTTGTCCATATCAGAGCATGACTTTAAGATATAATGATATGAACATTTCCTTACTAGCCAAAACATTACGTTCAATTTTTTTTTTATTTACTATGAAAGGCTTTACATAGGAATGAGAATGAAAGAGTTGGCTGTTATATTTACTATGATGTTGTTATTCAAATGCATCGTAGTAGAGTCAACAAAGACAGAACACTTATATGTGATTAATGGTCCTACAGCCATAGCATGTTAACCTTAAAACAGAGGAGGGCAACTAGCATTTTTTGATGACCTCTTATATTCTATGTGTCTCTAGGTTGCTTCCTTTCAGAGCTTTTACATCCAATACCCACATTTTATAGATATTGATAGGGCAGTCAAGTGTATTAATTCACGTTCTTTACATATAAGTCAGAAGTAAAACACCAGGACTCCAGATGCCAGCCTGGTGCCCTACTCACAACTGCATTCTGCCTCTCGCCCTCCCTTTTGTAGGTAAGCCTACTTGGGTTTCGTATTTGGAAACTTTCTTTTATGAAATCTCTCATCCACTCCATCTCCAATTGAAAACTTATCTCTTCTGGAACTCACAAATTTGTGTTATTTATTTGATTCAAAATAAATCAAAATGGCTTAATTTTGATGACTCACATGAAAACTGAAAACCTTTATAACCATCACAGAAATTATAAGACCCAAAGAAAAAATTTTTTTTTATTTTCTGTTCTGGTGCTGGTGATCACATTTTGCGTGCTTTTAGCACATAGACTTCTTCTTGGAAAGTGTAAAATGCTGCATATGAACGGAGAACTTGTCAGCTAAAAATGCTGGAGGCTTTAGTCCCGCTTCAACAGGATGTGTGTGAGCAGATGTTTATTTCAACACTTCATCAGTTGAGCCATCACTGTATATTTGCCTAAAGAGTGTGGAGATAACAGCTGAAATGGATGAAGACATAAACAACAAAAGATACAATGTGACCGAGATTGCTTAAGAAAATACAGGCAAGAAAAGTTTATAAGATGAGTAAAAGAATGATGAGTAAGTAGTGCAATTTTTTCATGTAGACATTAACTTTGTGTTCCTCTTTCAAGAGTTGATTCCAAAGACTTCTTTGACATTGATCTGCCTTATTCTAACAAGGACTGGTAGTAAAGAGGCCTTAATTTTAGAATTTCAGGAATACCAGAGAACAAAAACATCCTTGAGAGGAGAGATATAACTGACTTGGGCAGAACAAAAGAAAAATGAACATGTATTGAGATGTATTGAGTACCTCTATCTTATTCGTTATATGTCAAATAGTGTCTTATGTGGCATCTCATTTAATATCTACAACATTTTGGGATTTTTTTGTTTTTTTCCAATTTGTATTTAAATAATTGAAGTTCAGAAAGTTTGAATAACTTACTCAAGTTTACAAAGCTAATAAGTGGCATATGTTGGACTGAGCCCCAGGTGTGTGTAATTCTCATTCTGCCACATCATGCTACTATTGCAAAACACATTAGAGATAGCCTTGACACATTAACTGCCATGTGAGTTGTAGTTAATTCATGCTGGTTTTGAGCCCGGGGCCTCGTAAAACGTATGTAACTCACATCTCTTTACCTTGGGAGCCGTGTGGTGCATAGGCAACTCACGCTGCCATGCTGTGGCATACATGTTACATGATGGGTGGCCCCCTGGGCAAAACCCTACAGTTGGTTTGTGAAAATCTTACTTGTTGATGTTCTTAGTGTTACAATTAATACTGACAATTTAATTTCATATAATTAATGCACAGAAAGCAATAAAAAAATCAAATTTCTCATTAAATTAAAAGGATTATTTTGTTTTTGAAGTTTTTATTCTATTTTCATAATAAAACACCGTGGCCCCAAAGAAAAACATTTTTTTCTAGTGTGGCAGTCAATTTGTTAAGAACAAAGAGGCAAGACACTGCCCTGTTCTTAGAGTAACAAGCTAGATGGGAAGCACAGATGCATGGAAGTAGAGGAAACTACCATTACAATCACGGGTGATATTTTAAATATTTAACACTGCACAGGCTATTAGATTAGAAAAGATACTAACCTCACACTAGCGTGAAGATATAGCAGTATCTACCTGCCAAATACAGCCCCCCAGCCACATATCAGCCCTGTTTATACTACTTTGTAAGTTGCTTCTCTCTCTTGAAAGAGAGCACATCCCAGAGGGTCACAATCGTGAGCAGTTCTCCCTTTCAGGAGCCTCTGATGATAAAACAACAGATGGCTTACATAACCAGATGTTTTCCTCATTGTCCTATTTTTCTGTTCACTGCTACTTAGTATACTTCTTTGATTTGTATTTCTTTGTCTCTATAAATATTGGCATATTCTAAATTCCCAGCCTCAGCCCTCTTCTTTTTCTATTCTACTCAGCCATTTCTTTGGGAGGTTACCATTCTTTCCCAAGGAAAGGTGACCGCCCTAACTCTTCCAAATCTTTGTCTGAAACTGGCCATATCCAGAACACGCACACTATCACCCCTGAGGCAAACCCGCTTCTTCTCCTTTATCACCCGCTGCCAGTGCCCAGACCTGCTGCTGGGTGTTCCTTGGGCCTTCTTTCACCTGTGGCCATCGGCAGGTGCTGTGTACTCTGCCTCTCTCGTTGTTTACACAAAAACTTCTGTATCTTTATTGACAGAGCTTTGCACCATCTCTTGTGATCACTAGCGTGGGTGATGTCAGTATTCTCCAAACAGTACTGTTGTCTCCACTCTTGCTCGGTTCAGTCCATCTTCCGCCTGCTACAGAAGCACTTTCTTGAAAGCACAGAAACAATTAAGTGGCTCCCTGCTCCTCGGATACTCCTCTTCCCACTTCCTGACATTCACGGTGACTGCCCAGAGGTGAGTTTGTTTCAGTCACTTTCTTTCAATGCACTGAGAGAAAAACTAGCATTAACATGAAAAACTGTGCATAACATTAATATTTTTGAATAGGCGAGGAAATCAGTCCCTTTTAAAAGCCTCTGTCAGATGAAATGCACCTTAGCAATGGCATAAAGAAAACATCTTGCCTGTAGAAAAAATGCATGAGGCAAAATATATATATATATATATATATATATATTAAAAGAGGAGCCTATTGCAGAGCTAAATTAGAAAAAGGTAAAAGAAAAATATCAGGGCAGCACCTCCTAAATTAAACTTAATTGAACTAGATTAAGCTGAATTAAAATTGATTAGACCAAGCCTGACATCATTATGAATTTTAATAATAATAATTAATAATGTTCATTAAACACCCAGTTGATATAGGGTAAGACACAGTCCCTTCCCCTGAGTTTATAATCCAATTTAGGGAGGGAGCTAAGAGTTGGCTGAAAAAGTAAAAGGAGAAATAGACTTCAGGGAAATGAGTTCTAATAGCACTGACTCCATTAGGAGAATAGCTTAGTGTTGTAATGGAAGTAAGTAACTGCACAGAATGTTAGCTTCTTTGTAATTATTCAAGGGAGGGATGAGGTCCTAGAACTTATCCTGCACAGCGGTTACTGGCGAGGTGGAAAAGTGTCAGCTTTGGTGGAAAAGGACACAAAAATAAGTGAAGAAGGTATAAGATATAAAGAACAAGGAAGAAAACTACCTATATCACTACATTTGGTGGGGAATAAAGGATCAAAGAATATATTAATAGTACTTATGTATCTTTGCAATAACTGAATTTTCCTAATCATTAATCACATCATATGATTGTACCTAGATTTTTAATTTTATTTTACATTCGAAAAAGCCAATTGTTTACAGACTTTAGGTTTAATACTATTTATTAATTTTTTTTCAATAGTCATTATTTTGAGGCATGATTTAAAAGCAAATTGAATTATTTTTCTTGTACCTCTTGTAAATATCTTGAAAAGCATAATTCCAAACAATAGTTCTAAGGGTATCTTGAGCAATGGCAGCAACTTTGAAATAAGTAGCTTTTAAGAATGTTACATTCTAAAACTAAGCTTACTGTGCTTTATTACATAGCCACAATCTCAGATACAAACATAAACTTTCCAGGAATAGGAGTTTTTCAGCTGCTAGTGTCTGCCTCTTTCTCTTTAAAGACCCACTGTACAGCTAAAGAGGGTGGACACTCTCTTCAGTTTGATCTCCTCCGTCTCTGCAGGCTTGTTGGACAGGAGGTAGTGGGCCCTTTTTTCACAGCCTTTGATGATGTTGAAGCTTTCCTTGGGGAAGATGACAGCAGTTTATTCATTGCAGGTGTCAATCATTGATTCAAGCAGACTGTGTTCCTCTCTTATGAAAGGGAAGCTTCCAGATAATATGATGTTCATGGCTTTGGAGGGATAAAGTGACCAATGTCATGGGTCCATTTGTAGACACAGTTTCCTCTCTTCCCAAGAACAAAGATGCACTGCCCCACTCTCAGGAAGTTCCCTGAAGCACTCACAAAAAAAGTACAATTTTAGTCTAGCATGAGAAAAGCATACATCCCTTTTCAGTAAACGTATCATGACTTCTCAGAGGAGGCAAGTACTATAAATATCCAAAATGTGATGAACCAGTCAAAATTATGTGAAATCAGGTATGTAAATCATGAACTCATGACTCTATTTTTTCCCACTAGTATAAAGATTGTAAAATATTTTAAGATTAAAAATAAATGCCAAAAGATAACATAAGAGAAAATCTAGGCGATCTTAGATTTGGCAGTGATTTTTTAGATGAAACAACAAAAGCATGCTCTGTGAAAGAAAGAAATGATTTAAGCTGGACTTTATTAAAATTAAAAACATCTGCTCTGTGAAAGATACTGTTAAGAGAATCAAAAGACAAGCCACAGACTGGGAGACAATATTAGAATAACATGCATCTAATAAAGGACTTGTTTCCAAAATATACAAAGAGCTATTAAATCTGAACAATAACAACCCAATGAGACATATTTGAAAGATCTAAATTCACCAAAGAAAGTAGACAAATGCCAAATATGCATATGAAAATGTGCTCAACATCATCAGTTATTAGAGATCGAAAATTAAAACAACAATGGATACCACTACACACCTATTAGAATGGCAAAAATTCAAAACACTGACATCAAATGCTAAGGAGAATTTGTAGCACCAGGAACTCTCATTCACAGCTGGTAGGGAAGCCAAATAATGTAGCCACTCTGGAAAACAATCTGGCAGTTTCTTACAAAGTTAAACATAGTCTTACCATACAATCTAGCAATTGTGATCCTAGGGATTTACCCAAGTGAGTTGAAAACGTATGTCCACAGAAAAACCTGCACATAAATGTTTATAGCAGCTCAATTCCCAATTGCCAAAATTTGAAAGCCATCAAGATATCTTTCAATAGGTGAATGGACAAACTGTGGTACATCTATACAATGGCATATTATTCAGTGATACAAAGAAATGGTCTATCAAATCACCAAAAGAGACAGTGGAACCTTAAATGCATGTTGCCAAGTGAAAAAAAGAAGCCATTCTGAAAGGTCTATATAATTTCAATTATATGACATTCCAGAAAAGACTAAACTATGGAGATGGTCAAAAGACCAGTGTTTGCCCAGGGTTTGGGGAGAGGAATAAACATGTGGAGCTCGGGGGATTTTTAGGGCAATGAAACTGTTTTATATGATAATAATATAATGGTGGATATAGGACATTTTGCATTTGGCAAAACCCATAGAACTGTACTACTATACAAAAAATAAACCCTAATGTAAACCATGGCCTTCAGATAATAATAACATATCAATATAGGCTCCTCAGTTGTAACAAACATACCACACTAATGTGAGGTGTTAATAACAGGGAACCTGGAGGTGTGGGGGAGAAGGGGTATCTGGAAATTCTCTGAACTTTATGGTCAATTTTTCTGTAAGCCCAAAACTGCTCTTAAAAAATGAAATCTATGAAAAAATAAATAATAAATAAATATACTGTCAACTCCAACACATGGAGAACCCCAATATTACCATGTCCAATATTTCTGAGAATTTCTGAACCATCTATTTATCTGGGGGTACTCATGCACAATAAGTAAATATAGAATAGTCCAGATGTTCTCTGATAGACACTTAGCGATTTAGTATAAAAGAGAGCTTTTGTTTTGTTTTGTTATGGGTATTTGTCAAATATTCTTACCAACTGACAACATATTAAAGACCAGTGATATTACCACATTAACATAGTATCTTTTGGTGAAGGTCGTTTACCTTAAGCTACTAATGCAGTCTATGGACTTGATGGTTGAATGATCAATAGAACATCTAAGATTCTCAAAAAGTCCAGCTTCTAACACTTCCAACCTGAACCAGGTTAAAAGAAAAAATTCAGTTGGCTTACGGCTGTCTGTCCTCTTGACTGACTTTCCAGGTATTTTACCTGAACTAGAAAAGACAAAAATCGACTGACAAATTTGGCAACATAAAGACCATGTAAAACCTCATGACATAGTTCCTTATAGTGAAGTAGACAGTGAGTTAAATGGAATACAGATAAATTTTAAAATTGCAGTGGCTTAATAAACTAAAAGTCTTTTTAAAAAATTCATGTGAGAGTATAACCATTGGTACATAGTAGGAGTATGGGATCTCAGATCCACGCAGTCATTCCAGGATCCAGTGTTGGTCTGATGAAGGCTTTGTCATTTTTTCAGTGCGTGGCTTAGATAGTTACCCTGTGTGTTGCTGTGCATCGAAGCGATGTCAAAGGGGAGGAAAAAAACAGCACATGGAAGGCGTTCTGGGCCAGGTGCACATCACTTCTGTTCACATTTCATTGGCCAGAATTATTTGTTCACATGGGCACAGCTAAGTACAAGAGAGATTGGGAAATATAGATATAAAGCAGTGGGTATGTTAGCATATCTGTATGTATATGTGTATGTCATATATATTACATATATATGGCCCAGGTGCATACATCTATTCATTCTATGCTATAATTAATGTTTGTGGTGAGAAGATAGAAATAAAATAGAATTGGGGATGAAAAAATAAAATTTAATTAAACAAGAATGAACCAGTGCATGACAACATGCCATATATTGAGGGATCTGATTAACACCTCTCTGTAGCTGAGATAAAATTATATTTAAAAAAAGAGAGAGAGAGAAAGCTAGTTAGGACAAATCCACTAAAAATGGACAGATTTCTTTCTCAACTTGTTGAGGAGAGACATCATAGGATTCTTTCTATTATTTTAAGTTCTGTCAAATTTTTTCTCTCCCAGGAGAGCTAATTTCTTACCGCACTCCTGAGTCATGACAGATAATTAGGAAATCTGGTCAGACTTTTGCGGTGCCATATTTCTGCAATTTTTGTATTGTTATAAAATAGCTTCAGGGGAGACACATATACACAAGAAAAGGATAATAAGGGTGAGAGTACATTAGCCTAAAGTATAATTTTATTGTTTTCCATCTGTTGTAATTATGAAAATAAACTCTTTTGTACTCTGATCAGCAGGAGAAGTCATCAGAAAGATGCTTGTGTCTAGCAACATATCTTGTTACACATTGTAAATAAGAACATCTTATCTGTATGTTTTTTTTTTCTTTTCCCCTTAGGAGTGGAGCCATTGCAATCTTCCCATTAGAAAAGTCATTTTTTCCCCCAAACCAACATAGCTTGAGGGAATAGTATTTGTTTCAACCAAATCATAACTGCATTTGGGATTTAGATTTGCATTTGCACATATTTCTAAGGTGACCGAAAAAGCATCATCTTAAGAAAAGAACAATTTAAATATCATGATTTGGAAGATGTGTTGTCTCCCTATGTGTTGAGTAAGAATAATGTGTGTGCTCTATATTGAGAGCATGAGTACTCAGTGAGCATCCTTCGACTCAATTTTACAGTGACAAACACAGTCGAGAAAAATAGGCTCTCTTCTTCCTCTCTCACACCCATAACGTCTAAGCTACCGAAGGCTTTCTTTAAAGCAGGCACTGGTTATTTTAAAATAGGATGATTTCATTGTGTTGAAGATGATACACATGATTACCTGCCTTAAGTCAAATTTTATTATCTCTAACTGAAGGAAGGGACCTAACTGGCATTGATGATGTGAACAACCAAAACCAAGACTTTTCCTACACCATCATTTCATTCCTAAAAAATATGAAAAATTAATGGCTATTTATCAACTCCTATTGTATCATGCATTTTTCAGTATTGGTGGGAGAAGGAGAGAATGGAGACAAAAAAAAGTAAATTTTAGTTTTTAATATGAACCAGTGATTCTCTCAAGGTTTTATATGTTTTGGTTTTATTATGAGAAAAGATATAATGTTTTATCTTGTAAGTCCTCATGGACATTTGAATAAACATGTTTAAGAAAAGTCCTGAGATCTCATTCAGCAGCAGTGTGCAGTGCGTCAACTGCACAACCTCTGGGTGTGCCATTCACTTAGACTACAGTGTAAATGATGCCTCTTGAAGTTGTACAATGCAACAAAGATGAACTGTAGCATGAAATATGGGTAGACTTTATTGATTTCCTTAAAGAACTTACCAAGGTGTATCCTTTATCGTTTCTATCTTCATTTAAAACTGAGATGCTTAAATAAGGAGATCTTTTACGTAAATTTCTTAAACTTATTTAGGTAAAAGAACGTTCATTATCATAAAAGTGGCTGGCTTTTTATTATATATAACTGCTATAATAGTGTAATTGTTGAATAGCTGATTTAATGAGGATTGCTTGAACATTTAGGAGAAACCACCTAAAATAGTTCTTTCCTTTGGAATTAGTCTGAAATATTTTGTTTTTCATGTATTGCTATTGAAAATTAGGTACCTTCAGAAATGTATGCTGTATAACCTGGCTAATGTTATACTACTCTGTGTATATTTATTTACATAATATATTCCAAATATTCACATGTAATAGCATCTAACCAACATTTCCATGAGGGCATTTCCAGGATTCTTTTTAATGCATTTCAAAAAATCTTTATTCCATCAACAATATTTGGTTTATTACACTGATATGGCAAAGAAATACGATTATTGTCTTACATAATAATGCAATTTCTTCTTCAGTGGTATCTTTTATGAACAAATGACTCAATCTGACAGATTGTGCAATGATTTGTCAGCCAATCTTGACTGGAAACACCTTTCCCATTCACTTTATGATTTTAGGCAGTCTAGTCTTCAGAACAATGCCTATGTTGAAAGGAAATCACCTAAAGTAATAGGTGAAGGTAAGAAGGCTTTCTGACATCAAAACTTCCATAGAGCTACTGGCTCCATATGTTTTAGCAGATGGTTGTTGTTTGAGCATAAAGTATTCACATAGGGACTCAAATTAAAATGAAAAGAAAAATCTTTTTTGTGAAGATGTATACATATAGGGGTGTGTGAGTGTGTGTATATATACTGTGTTTCTAGCTCTGAATTTGGTCTCTAGGCAAAAGTGAGGCTACTCTATTTTGACTTGTTTATAGGTGTTCTCTTTTCCACAAAAGATTTGTAGAGGTTTACAAAAGTGCATATGATACACCATAAAACTGCAACTAAATGAAAGAAATATGTACTGGAGGTCAACGTTGCAGGCATTGGGTGAGACACCAAAATTAATCTTCTTAAGGAGTGTTTGGCAATTTTGAGCAACCATTAAACAAGATTTCAAGGCTGAATATTTGATGACATAATTACAGTTTAATCCTAACAGAGTTTAGTCCCCCAAGTTGAAGTGTTGTTAGTTATACATTATGAAGGCATGACCATAAAGGCCTGAGTGGAATTTCTTGGCTAACTTAGTAGGGTCTTCTTGTTGTTGGCAGTGGTGGCGGTTTGGGTTTATTTTTAATCAATGGTACTCTTTGGCTACATAGATCTTTTCCATGGTGAGAAGAAACAGTGACAGCTCAGATGGTAGACAAGGGGACTGGCTGGCCTTTTATATCTAAGCTTGGCCATAAAGTGAAAGGTCATCCATTACAGAGTGAAAGGTCTTTGCTAAGAAGGAGTGATTTCTAGTCCCTGGAATGGAAATACTAAAGCGGTGGTCTTTAACATTTTCAAAAGCTTTTTATTAGTAGATAATACAGTGATTCAGCTGTGGCTAACTTTTATGACAGAGAAACCAGGTAAAAATTGACTACCCTCAGGAAGGCTTGAAGCTCTTGCTATATTTTTAAATTTTGTTTTATTAATAATTGGCATATAATAATTGTATATATTTATGAGTATATAGTAATATTTCAATACACATAATAGTGATCAAATCAGGGGTAATTAGCATATCCCTCATCTCAAACATTTATCATTCCTTTGTGTTGCTATTTTTGGAGTCGGCACATCACTTTCTCTCCTGTGTGAAATCACCATTCACCCAAATGCCCAATCTCAGGAAGACATATTAAACTTTCTTTAAATTTATTTTAATTAATTAATTAATTAATTTTTTAAATTTCAGAATATTGTGGGGGTACAAACATTTTGGTTACACATATTGCCTCTGCACCACCGAGCCAAGCAAGCCCATCCCCTATCCGCACCCATTAAATGTAAGTATACCTGTCCCCTCTCTCCCCCCACCTGCCCAGCATCCAATGAATATTGCTTCTATGTGTGCACCTAAGTATTGATCAGTTAGTACCAATTTGATGGTGAATACATGTGGTGCTTGTTTTTCTATTCTTGTGATACTTCTCTTCGAAGAATGGGCTCTAGCTCCATCCAGGATAATGCAAGAGTTGCTAGATCGTCATTGTTTTTTGTGGCTGAGTAGTACTCCATGGTATATATACACCACATGTTATTAATCCATTCATGTATTGATGGACACTTGGGATGTTTCCACATCTTTGCAATTGTGAATTGTGCTGCTATGTACATTCTAGTGCAGATGTCTTTATTATAAAATGACTTTTTTTCCTTTGGGTAGATAGCCCGTGGTGGGATTGCTGGATCAAATGGTGACACAATCAAATTTAACAACTTCTTCTTCCCCACCACATATTTTTACAAAAATGTCTTCCTATTCATTTGAACATGAATCCATCATTCAGTCTCATCAAATCATAATGTAATAATCACAATTCAGCAAAACAGGTAGGAATGCAAATAACTGCTATTAACACCCTCTACCCCTGCCTTTTGTTTGTCTTTCAAAATCCAGAGGATGACTCTGCATTAGTAGATGTTCAAACACTACGAATAGTTAGGTCAGGGAGGCAACATGTGAAGCAGTGAGTGGTTTTGTTTATTTCTGTATTGTTTTATTTTATTGCTATTTTGTGTAGAGGATTTAGGGCTTGTATGGGGATTATTGCATATATTTACATGAAATTCATCTTCACTATACCACAGCATCTCCCAAGTTGCTTTCTAAGATAACAGTGTTTTTAATTCCTCGCACCCACCCACTTCTATCTACCTTTAAGGCTCCTTTAGTGCTTCCTTGAAACCCTGTGTATGGCAAGTCAGACATGCTGTTTTATTCCCTAGAATTTGTGTTTATGGTTCCTCAGAGCAGCCAGCTAAGCTCAGTGTGGCTCTGGGCAGTAGGATCTAGAAGAACTGTGAGGTCTAGAGGTCCTTAAAATATGCTGGAAAGCAGAATGGAGACTTCTCAATTCTCTCCTGGTGTCACCACTCTCCGATAAAACAGGAAAAAACTGATTCTGTAGGAATTCACCCATAATAGAGTGCCACTGTTAGGCCCTCTTTTTTGCAACATTTTATTCTTTGACCCCGTTATATTTTTTACTAAGCCAGGAGGAAGTTAACCCCTGAGAAGTTACATTCCACAATAGCATAAAATAGAACTATGGCTTACATGTTTTGCAAATACAAACACAGGAAGGGAGGGAGGTGTCCATCTGTGTATTCAGGACTGTCCTAGTACCTGGGTAAAACACAGAAAGTAACCCGGGGCATGTGTATAGTCCTCAGGTAAATCAGGCGTATTTAATTTACTCCACAAGTCTTGGAAGAATTCAAAGCATCTTAGTCGACAACCACCTCAGAGCAGACAGGACACAATATTTCCAAGCATTTTGACGATCTCATATAATAAATCAGTAAAAAATAGATCCATATTAAGTATATGAGCTCTCGTTTGCTTCTGCCCTATCTACCATTCATTCTTTTATTTTTGCTATATATTATATATAATATATATTTGCTATTTATATGTGTGTATATGTATATACGCATACATTCATAATAATTTATAATGAATATTTACAGGAACTAAGTAAAAATGTCACAATAAAAATGTAGACATTTAGAGCCATAGCCCTGATAATTATGACCATCATCTTATTTATTTAAGAATCATTCACATTCTTTTTGTAAGCTATAAAATAAAACTAATAGTTCCATTCAAAGGTGCCTTTAAGGAGGCTGGCGCTGCTCCTGTAGTTAGTGACATGCATTGAGCACAACAAACTCACAGAAGTAATAAATAACATTGGAAGCATGAATTTCTACCTCCTAGAGATTGTTCCCATAATTATAGGACACAGTTCCCCCTTAAATTCTATGACTTTCCACTTTTGAGGACAGGAGAAAAGTTTATGGAAAATAAAATCCTACATTACATAATGATCAAAAAATACCTATGTAAAACTGTTTTAATACCAAACTGTTTTAAGATTTGGAAGTGTTTACAACGAGTAACAATTACATTAAAGTCCAAAATTAAATGTGCAAAAGGGCCTGGTTTATTATTTCCATATTGAAGAAAATATTTCCTTTGAATTTTATAAGAATACTTTCTTATTTTCATTACCCAGAAATAGATTGCATAACAGAGACTCTCTGAAGTTGGCAGCCTAAAGATTGCCTGCTGTTGGCTGGTTGTTCAAACAAATGGATTTAGTATTGATTAAAAAGAGCCTTGAAGTAAAAGAATTGTTTCCAATGCTCACGTGTAGTACTTTGGCTTGGATGAGATTCCAGAAATGATAGTCCACAACACTGAGAGAGAAGACATGAATATGAGATAAGGAAAACTATAGATCCTAGATATTGTTTTATTATTATTTATTTAATAATAAATCAGTGGTTTCTAGATTTTAAAGTACTTTACCCTGGCTGAAATTTTCTACACTAATCTTTCTGATAATTGTGTTTTTCCATTTATTGTTATTTTACCTGATTCTATAATATGACCTTTCACTAGATACAAATTCTGTGGTTTTTTCCTACCGAGTGATTCTTTACATATACCAGCTTATGGGAGGATAAGAGAAAATGAATGTGTGAACTTGTCTCCCGGAATTCAAAGAACATGATTATTCCAGGGGTTGGGAAGGGGTCTTGGAAAGAATCAGGCCTTCTGAGTCCAAATTAATTATTTTTCCTTGTTCTTTTAAAACTATAATATTAGTAGGAATATGCTTAAGATTCAACTTTCATTTTATTCTCCCCATGTTTAACCATTTTTTATTATTCAAATACCTATATAGTATTAATATATTCTAATAAGCAATGCTAATAGGAAGAACAAAGGTATTTTTTTAGAAACTGTATGTGACCACTAAGTTTTACATATGTTATCTTTGTGGGACATATTTAATGCTAAATTTAAGCATGACTTTATTCAAAATCTGTAGAGCTGATGAAAGTAAAGACACCAGTGCTCAACATATAGAAGACTCATTTGGTAATTCAACAATTATTTTCAGAGTACTAGCTAACCATACTAAATATCATTCAACCTAAAATTTACTAGAACCATCTCATCTAGATTATATTAATTTTTTATATATCTTAGTGTTTCTAATATAATTTATGCCTTTTATCCATACCATGCAGTTACTCATGAAGTACTTTTATAAATAAAGCAAGAAAAATAAGTACAATTTATAATCTTTAAAAAAAAACCTTCACATTTAGTTTGCTTCCTCTCAAATTCTTATTTCTTTGCATGCTTCCCACCATACCTTTTTAACTCGTGATTTTTTTGAAAGAGAAATCTGCTCAACACTGAATGATAATCTCCCTGCAGATTTAAGTACCTAGAGAAAAGAAGATGAACCAAAAGTCATGACTCAAAGAATAACAAAAATAACTCTTACCCTTTACAAAAAGCACTAAATCTAAGCAGAGATATTATCATATGAACAATAAGTTATCTCTAGTAAAATCAATCCTGGCACATTGAAGTGTATAGAGTACTTGGCTTGCCAAGAATTTCTTTCCAGCCAGTATTCATGTGACAGAAAGTGAAATTTAAGGCAAGTCTTTTTCTTACCTTGTAATTCCACCAGTAGCCCACATGGCCAAAGGCTTAACCTATTTCATCTCATTTAAAAAAAACATTACTGTAATATTGTATAGTTTCTAAGAGACATTACTGGTCTCTTTATTGATTGTATTTATTTAATGGTTATAAAAATATTCTCATCATTCAAACATCATAAAATAACATTAAAACTCTAAGACTTTAGAAATTATTGTGTAATAATATAATAACCATGCAAGAGGAAATTTCATAATCGAAAATGAAGTCTGTCACTAGGCTGTCCCACTGGAGTAGGATGATTTTTTTTAAAAAAAAGGTATTTTACAGCTCCCTGAAGAGCTATGAATCCTGGATCTGCCAAAATAGATTAGGCAGTTGGTTCTCGAGATAAGAGCTCTACAGGGAAAACATTTAGGGTCCAATTAAGTTTGGATGTCAGCAAAAGTAAGGAGTAAGAAGGTCCATGATGCCAGCCTACTGGGTAGGATTTAGAGCAACTGAAGATTGCTTGATAAGTACTAAAATTGCAGGTCATCTCTAAGCCTGCTTCATCTCCAAGCTGAGCTGCCATTCAATTGCCCTTTAAGTGTCACACAATTATTTTCATGGATTCTTAGAGTCTTACCAGGTCACCTCACTATCTTTCTTACAAATTCTAGGACGCCCTCTAAATATCCCCCACAAAAAAAGGCTAACTGGCTTTTGTTTAAACTTGTAATGACAGAGAGCTCACTACTTCACAAGGCAAATACTATTTTTAATTGTTTTCTTTAGAGTTCTACTACTTTATATTCAACATGTACCTTATACAGAACTGGTTATACCTTAGATGTTAGAGTTCTAATTAAACTCCTTCAAACACAAACTAAGGTAATACAGCCACCACACACGAAGCTTTCAAACTTTTGAAAACACGTGAGGGATTGCATTTTAGCTTCTCTGCTTACTAGCTATGTGAACTTGGGTAATTTTTGAGATTTCTCTGTCTTCACGTCCTCATCTCTACAATGGGAATATTTTATAGGGCCAGTTAGAGGTTTAAATGTCTGACACCATACTGAGTGTTCAGGTAAGTATGTGCTTAATCTTTCAATACACTCCTCCTCCTCCTAATATCTGGTGCTGGAGAAACAATGTTGAAAAATCCTCCTTATTTTAGGGAGTTTCCTTCTTAAGGAGGAAGACAAAAAATTAAATATGCAATATCGAATGATTTTACAGTGATGTCTAATGCACAGGAACTCCCCATGGGTGGCTCACCTTGGAACCCCAGAGAGGGGCATTGCAGTGCTCTGTGCTAATGTTCTTGGGGAACTTCCCCGCCAACCAGTGGGCCACAGCTGCACCCTCCCGAAGGAGGTCTGTACCTGAGCCCTAGAGTAGAACAGGTGAGGGGTTCTTGCAGATTGGTCCCTTCCTGCCTGAGCCCTAGAAATAATAATGATTGTTCCCTACATCTGCTGTTCCCGTATCCCTAAGATTTTTCTTTAGGCCCATGTTAATATTTCTTTATAATTAATATTTCTTTATATTAAACTTTTCCTGTTTAAAATGAGTGGTTTTTCATTAATAAGGATTGAATTCTGACTGCTAATCCAAAGGCCCAGCTGAAATCTTCCAACTTCCAGTGTCTTCTGTGAGACTGTATTCCTATTTCCTCTGTGTGCCTTAGCTAATATCTGTTACGCAACTTTAGAGAAAATTTTTATTTTTATTATGAATATTATTATTTGTAACATCTATCTTGCCCATCACATGATGAACTTTTTAAGAAATAGATCGTTACTATTTGTCTCAGATTTTTTTTTCTTACTACATTTCAATAACAGGTACCAACAGAGCTACATTCATAACGATATCCTCAATAAATATACATCAATGCAATAAATAAATGATCCCAAAATGTATATACATCACAATGGTCAAATAGATAGCATCTGTGAGAACAGAACATACCATTTCTAGTACTGGGACATGCCCAACGCTTAACCATTCCAACTTCACACATAGCATATATACTGACTATACACGTCCCCTAGACTCATTTTCCTTCATTCCTGATTCTTTGCAATGTCTTCCTGTAATAACACAGAAATCAAGGAACATTTGCACATACAAAATCCACTCCATGCTTGATTGGGGCCATTAAATGGAATGTTGCCAACTGACCATTGGGAACTGCCTAATGATTGCTCTGCGGAGTCATCTGACACTGACTTCCAAATGCTCAGGAGTAAATTTAATAAAAGCAAAACTTCACCAGTTAAATCAATGTTTCAAGGGACCTGAGAAGAAAGGGGAGTTTGCTGACAAGGTGGAGGATGCCTTTTTTGGCATTTGTAATCTGGATTATGCCAGATTTCCAAAGTCAGTGATTTTTGCCTTTGGGAAATTTTACAGGCTTATTTGCAGAGTAAGAATGACGACCTTGGAAAATGTCAACACAGATGCTTCCTTTCGTGCAGAGAGGGCCTCTAAACTTCAGATAGAAGGCTCTTACTGTGTATGTATGTCTTGTCACCCCACAACTTGTTGAGGAGCAGGTACATTGGATACTTCCTCTTCATTCACCCTATATTAAGAAAAGTGAATATAATGATTATTTCCAAGACCCTCTTAAGGATATTTAGAAACTATCTGTATAACAATCAAAGGTTCTTGGAATTGGGAATAGAGTACGATTTTTTTTTTTACCCTGACTGATCTTCAGATATTCAACCTAACCCTAACCCATTTTATTGTCAGATGGAACCGTACTGTGTGCTTTAAATTCTTACTTTGAATTTGGTTAATTTCATGCTCATGGGTTGTATAAATTCATCTAAAAATTTATAGATTAGGGATCTTTCATATCCATGCATCTAAATGGAGAAATCAGCCACTAATTAGCAAAAGAGATATTATAGGTTGATGAATGTCTCTAAGATCTGCCCCAACCCCTATCCCCTATTCCCACCATATATTAGATTGTTAGCTTCTTGAGGTTAGGAACTATCTCACAGTCATCTATTATTCTTAATAGCCAGAATGGAGCATGTCCAATACTCAGCTAATTGAGTATTGGATGGGTTGGGTCATTCTTTAGCTATATATTGATCTTAACAGCATAGGGCGTCTTTCAGAGAATAGAGAGAGGTGTCAAATCCTAAAACAACCAATTCAATGATTTTTGCACATGATCTTCATTTTTAATATAATAAACTCTCCTCTTAAAACTTTTTCTGGGAAGAACTATTAAAATATTCCATTTTGAATAGGATGAGAAATACACAAAGTAGAATTTTCCCATTGGGATACCTACCTAGAGCCATCTTTGAAGACATACAGACTTTAAAACATTCTTTAGCAGAAATACCCTTTTACATCTTCAACTTGAGCTTCTTCCTGTTGGTCTCTGCTTCAGAATATTTTTCCTCTGATATATCAGCTCATATTTTCCAAGTTGGACCTCATTTGTTATATCCTGTACATTTTTCAATTCCCTCTAGGCCTGAAAAGAATTATTATTTTGCCTCAGTCCTGACTGGTGTTTATAACACCCACCCTTACATATCATCTGCAAATGTAATAATATTTGGCTTCTACTCACTCTTGGATCATTTGAGAAGACATTGCATTCAAACAAACCACACACTAATCTTTAGAGTCTCTCTGGACTCACCCTCCCCACTTGAAATGATGCCATGTCATTTATCATTTTTCTTTGTCCCAAATGCCTTGCCAATTCTACACTCAAGAAGCAATGCTCATATCTAAACAAATGTGAACTCTCAATACCTCAGTAATTTCTAGGTTCAGGTCCTTTTTGTGTTACAATACTAAAATAATGTCTCTACAATAACCCTCCGCATATCTCTGCCTTGGCACCATTGAATTCTTATGTATTGATTTGGAAACACAAATTCCCCAAATCCCAGTTCCCTGTGTGGACTCAGATTTCTGACTGTCATAAATTACTGTTTCTTTCTTTTTTAATTTCAGAATAAACTAGGTGGTGAAAAGTTTTTCTTTGTTTCTTTTTTACCAGAGACTAAAGTTGAACTAGCCAATGAGCTTGTGGATAACTGCTCTTGTACTTTCTGAATACCAGAAATAAAATTGCTTCAATTTTTTAATAGTCCTTCAACATATCACCTTCCCAATTCTAGAAGACTTTTCAAAAATAATTGCCAGTGTTCCAGTAAGTTCATTAGCTAATTCCTTAACACTCTCGTGAATATGTCATCCAGAGCTACAGAAATGATACAATTCAGTAATTTGGGAAGAAATTGGGGTCAGATTCTTTGCAGCATTTTAGACTTTATTTTTTCTTCCTTTGCTATTTTCATCAAGTTCTAGTATTTTTCCACTTTCTTTTCAACTCCACACACAGAAGTTTTTATTCTTTGATTTTTCTCTCAATATGATGAGTTTTCTCACACTTTCAACACTTTTGAACTAGGATCTAACACCCCTCCTTCTCCCACTAATTAAGTAAACAGTTTCACCTTTTCAGCCACTACCTTGTTATCAATAAAGAAGATATATTGGTGTGTCAAGTGATTCTGAAAAACTTCTGCCTTTTTGGTCAATAGCATAGCTGAAATTTTCCCTGGATGAGAAGGGAAATGAAATATTTATTTTCAATATTAGACCATGTAAATATAATGTGATTGCTCACACAGTAACCTTTTAAATATTGCTCCCTCAAAGTCATATTTTCTTGCTGGCATACTTTTCAAACTTTTATACCCACAACTATGAATTAATTTTTGCAATATATCAATAATAAAAAATCAAACAGTTAAAAAGCAGCACAGACATCTCTTTACTATTTGAACATTTTAAAAATCACACTATTTTAATGTGTATCATAAAATTATAACTGATAATACAACTGTAAGCAGGGTCATCTGAATATGCATACTTTAAGGAAGTTGCGAATCTACCACACACTAGAATATGTTCTTAATACTAAAACAATGTATCCTCAATATCCCTTCCCATATCTCTACCTTGGTACCATTAAATCCTTAAAGCATTTGTTTTAAAATTTTGCTTTGAAGCTCTCTGTTACCCAACCCTGTTTAAGCTCTAGGAAAAGAACTGCTTGATCTAGGGAATCATTTGTTGATAATTTTAACTAATTCCTCTCATTTGATGTAAATGTAACCCGGATAGAACTATTGGACAACTACAACAATAACTAGTGTTTAAAACTTGAAAAATACAAAAGGTAGATTCCTAAAACCTTCATTCAATGATTTTTATTTAGCATAACATCAAAACCCTGGCGTGTCTCTTAAAGGTATATAAATCAGAATAAAAGCACTTACTCTCTAAGGGAAATATACATGGAATTCAAATAAGAAAAATTTATGGATTTTCATAGGTTTGCTAAGTAACCTTTACAATGTTAAGTAACAGCACTAATTTAGATGTGGATAGTCTTGTGTTGCAGTCTTGTAATTGCTATCTGTTCTTTATGCCAATTGGAGAAATTTGATCCCATTTTGTTATGGCTTATTATTCCCAAACCTTCAAATCTGGATAAGTAATACTTAGATTGTATGATATTCACAACAAAATTCAATCTATTTATGGGTCGTAGGTTATTTTTATGATGAGTGGCCTTTTTTTTTACAAGTAATATATGTTTATTTTAATAAAATATTTTGAAGATACAAAGATTTCAACTGAAGAAATTAGTTCTACCACTAATGGCAACAATTTTAGGTGACAAAACAGCCTTAAAAAATCCTCCAAACACTATTTATTTAAAGCAATTTTCAGTTCATAGCAAAATTGAACAGATACCCCTTTTCCTCACACAGCCACAATCTCTGTCACTGTCAATATGCCACATCAGAGTGATACGTTTGTTACAATCAGTGAAACTACATCAACACAACATTATCACCCAAAGCCCGCAGTTTACATGAGGGTTCACTCTTGGTGTTGTGTATTCTGTGTCTGACAAATGTGTGATGACACATATCTAACATTATAGTGTCATACAGAATAGTTTTATTGACCTAAAAATCCTCAGTGGTCTACCTGTACATCTTTCCCTTCCCTCAACCCCTGGCAACCACTAATCACTTTTACAGTCTCCATCATTTTTCCTTTTCCAAAATGTCATCTAATTAAATTATATAGTATGTAGCCTTTTTAGATTGACTTACTTCACTTAGGTTTTAAAAAAATATATACAGATAAAGGAGAAAAAGGAAAAAAATGATAGAAAAGGAATGGAGAAAGCTTAAGGAATTTATGGAAAAACATCAAAAGAGTAAATATTCAAGTTATAAGAGTTCAAGAAAGAGAAAAAAGAGACAAAGGAGTAGAAAGCTTATTTAAAGAAATAAAAGCAGAAAACTTCTCAAATCTGGAGAAAGATATAAATATCCAGGTGTAAGAAGGTCAAAGGTCTCCAAATACATTCAATACAAACAAGACTACATGAAAACATAATGTAATCATGCTGTCAAAAATTAAAAACAAGGAGAGGATCCTGAAAGCAGCAAAAGAAAAGAAAATCACATATAAGGGAGTTTCAATAAGGCTGTCAGAAGATTTCTTAGAAGACTCCTTACAGAACGGGAGAGAGTAGGAGGTTATTTTCAATGTGCTGAAGGAAAAAATAAAAAATGTCAACTAAAACTACTGTATCTAGTTAGTCTGCCCTTTAGAAATGAAGGAGAGGTAAACACTTTCCAAGAGAAAAAAAAGCTAACAGAATTTATCACCACCAGATCTGTCTTCTAAAGAAATGCTACAAGGAGTTCTTCAGGCTGAAAGAAAAGAACCCTAATTAGTAACTCAAAGGCATATAAAAGTGTAAAATTCATTGGTAAAAGTAAGTATACAGTCAAATTCAAAATACATTAATACTGTTACTGTAATGGTAGTGTGTAAATCAATTATATCTTTAGTCTAAAGGTTAAAAGACAAAACTATTAAACATAATGGTAGCTACAATAATTTGCTAAGGGATACCAATATAAAAAGATGTAATTGTGACATCAAAAACATAAAATAGGGGGCAAGGCGTAAAAGTGCGGAATTTTTTTATGTTATCAAATTTGTTATCAGCTTAAAGTAGCCCATGATAACCATAATATGTTTTACATAAGCCTCATGGTAACTACAAAGCAAAAACCTATAGTAGATACGCAAAAAATAAAAACTGAGGAAAAAACATATCACTTTTTAAAAATCGCATAATCATAAAGGAAAACAGCAAGAGAGGAAGGAAGGGGCAAAGGCTCTACAACATAATCAGAGAGCAGTTAACAAAATGGCAGTATAAATCTTTATTAATTATTACATTGAATGTAAATGGATTAAATTCTCCAATCAAAAGACATAAAGTGGCTGAAAGGATTAAAAAAATAGTAAGACCTAACTATATGCTCCCTATAAGAAATTCACTTTATTCTTAAGGACATACATAGACTGAAAATAATGGAATAGAACAAGATATTCCATACAAGTGGAAACCAAAAGAGAGCAGGGATAACTCATCTTATACCTATGATAATGACTATTATCAAAAACACAAAAGATAGGTGTTGGCAAGATGTGGCAAAAAGGGAATGTAGTCCCAGTACTGGGTATATATCCAAAGGAAATGAAATCAGTATGTCAAATAGTGCTGCACTTCCATGTTCATTGCAGCACTATTCACAATAGCCAAGATAAGGAATCGATCTAAGTGTCCAACATGGATAAATAGATAAAGAAAATGTCATATATACACACAATTGAATACCATTCAACCTTACAAAAAGAAGGAAATCCTGTCATTTTAAACAACTTTGATCAATCTGGAGGACATTATGTTAAGTGAAATAAGCCAGGCACAGAAAGACAAATACTGCATGATCTCACTCATATGTGGAATCTAAAAATGTTGCCCATTATCCAAAGTGAGGCACCACAAGATTGGAAGAATGGGCTCCACTTGTACTCGCCATCAAATTGGTACTAACTGATCAATACTAGGGTGATCACATGGCAGAAATACTCTCCAGGGATTAGGGGTTGGGGGGTAAACCCGCAACAAAAGGACACGGGGAGTATTGTAGGGGGGAAGGGCATGCCTTTAACCCTTGCTTGGGTGAGGCAAAGACATAAAGTGTAACCATGGTGTTTGTACCCTCATAATACTCTGAAATAAAAAATTAAAAAAAGAAAAAAAAGAAGAAGAAGAAGCAGAGAGAAGAATGGTGGTTACCAGGGACTGGTTGTGTGTCGGAGGGGTTGGGAAGATGTTGGTCAAAGGATACAAAGTTTCAATTAGACAGGAGGAGTAAGTTCAAGAGATCTACTGTACAACATGAGGAGGACTCTAGCTAACGATCCATTACATTCTTAAAAATCGCTGAGAGTAGATTTTAAGGGTTCTCACCACAAAGATGAAAAGTATGTGAGCTAATGTACAAGTTAATTTGCTCAAATTAGTCATTCCACAATGTACACATATTTCAAAACATGATGTGCAAGATAAATATATATTATTTTTATTAAATAAAATAAAAGTATTTTATATATAGAATATATAAAATAATAAATAAATTTTTAAAAAAGAAAGGTGAACATGGTGTCCTGTGTAAAGAAACGTTGATAAGCAGGCCTTTCCTAATGTGCTCATAAGATGTTAAAGGACAGGAGGTGTCCTGCAGCGCTGGCTTTAGGTCTCAGCGTCTCGGTGAGCCTGTGCCTCATGCTGTCAACCTCAAAAGTGTGTCTCAGGCCCCTCCCCTTTGGTGGCACAGGATGGCTGCAGTGGCCTGGAGTTGGGCATTTCCCTCCCCTCCAGAGAGGTCAGTTAGGCTCTCATGAAATCCCAGCAGGTCAGGCTCATTAACTAGTTTCTAACTAGTTTCTCCTGAGAGCAGACCTCCTTAAGAAGAAGAGAATGCTCAGGTGTGTTTCAAGATGGCGCCTTCCCCCTGCCCCTGAGGTGTGTTTTCTCTAATACTCAAGGTGCAAAGCTGGTCTAACTCCTAGAGGTAAAACTCACACCGGTGCGAAAGCCTCCCTGTGACTGGGTCCCCCTGGAGTGTTTATCCTTCTGACTTGTTCACACTGAGCCTCCAGCACTTCCTCAATCACAGTCGTTTTCAGCCCTGGCTCTGGTTCCTGTGGTGGTTTCTGCCCGTGGCTTCTTGCGTAGGTAAGTTGTGATTCTCTGCGTCCTGTTTCTTGAATTTTGGGGGCATTGTCTGGTGTCCGTACTTCTCTGACAGATCTGAAAAGGGTTGATAATTTATCAGTTTGCTCAGCTTCTTCCTTATTAGGATGAAGCGAACACTTCTAAGCTTCTTGTAGGTCAGACAAGAATCCAGAAGCCGGAACAGGCTTTTTAATGCAGCTTTTTAAATACTTCAAAAACCCTAAACCTTCATTCCAGATATCTTTGTCAAGAGAACCCCGGTGATCACTTTATAGAGTACACTTAATATGAAGGAATTACAGTGGCATTTTAAAAAATATAATGTCAATATCAAATATTGTTTAATAATCAATTGGAAAACAAAAATAAGGATGATTATAATTAAACCCGCCAATATGTATTGAGAACTTTTCCTGTACCTAGCTCTGGGCTTCATTAATTAGGTGATGGTTATTAAGGGTATAAAGTAGAAAATGTATATCCTATTATCTGATGCAGAAACAGATTTGTTAGAAACCAGAAGACTTAAATCCACTCCTGAGAGACTCTTATGAACCCTGAGCTAAAAAGCTCCCTAATTACCTGTACTTTGTTGGAATTCCAGGGAAGCAGGTGAATACAATATTATATTTTTCCACTAATATAGAGTACTTACTGTGTATGAGGCACTATGCTACAGTGCTCTGTGGAATATAGAGAAACGAAAGGTATAATATTAACTCAGGGATTTACATTCTAGTAGGGAGACTAGAGATAAAGTTAAATATGTATAACCCAGAATAAAAAAGTGGCAAGGGACATAGAAGAAATGAATAGAAGGCACGATCTCTCTTTTTTGAGGAACGGGAGAGGAAGGCACTAGAGACCAGTGAGAGAGAGTCAGACTTTGAGAAGGGACAGGTGGTGAGTGGGAGCATCCGCTCTAGGAGAAGGCAATGGCCAGAGGGCAAAGGCACGAGGACTCACGAGCTCAGCTACACTTAGCAGCAAGTTACTCTCGGTGGTTACAGTCTTAGTTGTATTGTAGAAAATGTGGCTCTTATGGTGAGTCAGTAGACCCGGAGAATATGATGGGGGGTTTTGAATGCCAGCCTGTGGCATTTAGACGTAGCTTATTGTGCACTGCAGGGACACTGGAGGTTCAGCCAAAGTTTAGCAAGTTCCAGACATCTTTAATGTTGGCAGAGACTTCACTGATATCTGTTGTACAATATATCACATTTGGAGAATCTGAGAGTGAGATTAATTAACTTGCCCAAGATTGCCCTTATTAAGAGCAAGAGGCTATTAAATTGTGAGGATGTACAATTCTAAGTTTAAAACAGTAACCCCAAAGATCTTAATCACAAGCGGGGAGGCTGCAGTAGGGAAGCCGATCTCTCAGCTATTTAATAGTAAGTCTGACCAGTCCTCCAGCACCTTTCTCCATCTCCACAAAGCTGATGGTCCCGTGTACTTTTAGTAATGATTCTGGAAGATCTGCATTACTGTTTCTACTTAGTAGCTGAGAACAATATCTCCTGTAGTGCCGTGTGTGAATTTGGGTATCAAGAAAGATCTTGAGTAAAATCTCTGGTGAATGTCAAGGAAAAATTTTAATAAGTTTTCAGGTCTGTTATCTTTCAGGCCTCTTTGGTGAAAATTTCTCCTTCTGTGACCCATTGTCCCATTAATTCCTCGGCAGCATGGGGTGAATTGGGTTGCATGATAAGATAGGAAAACAGGTTATGAGGCAGCATGTACTCTGACAAACTGCCACACCTGCACTCATGCTGTTCCCTTACTTGGAATGCTTTTCCAGCTGAATATGCCAAACACACTCTTATTTATTAAATGTGACTTTTTCCATATTTTTTAGACTTGACTCTCTCCTCTTAAACTTTTTTTTTTAACTGTGGGATTCCTCCAATGCAGGCAGTGAAATCAAGATTCAAGAAAAATTACTTTATATGAAGGGTGTAAGGAATTCCATTGGGGAGCAGGGAAGTAATGCAGAAACAGGAAGACAGCCAGTAAAGGATCTATCCTTAAGCTTAAGCAATAGGTGTTGCTGACCCCCTCAGAATCATACTACCTGAGGAGTGTGTGGACTGGAGTTTTATGCAGCAGTTCCCATCAGTCATTGAGGGCTGCCCCCAGGTGTTAGCTCCCTTGCACCTCTGGCCTGTGGTGCATGCTGGCAGAGAGACTTACAGTACTGGAAAAATTATCTCAGACACAGAGATGCAGAGATAGCAGTTCGACATGAGCCAGAGTGCACTGACTTGGTAGGGGCGCTGACAATATCTGCTACGCTGTGCAGTCAACTGTGGTTATTAGTAAGCAGCCAGATATCAAAGTGCAAGAGACTGTGGAACTGAGAGGGCAGAATTGGGCCACTTGTCCTCTGGCCGAGGACACACAGTCAGTTCTGTGTCTCTGCTGAGGTGTCACGCTCCAGCAGAGAGAGCCCCATGCAGAATACTGAAATGAGAAATACTAACCTTTTTGTATAGAAGAGATTCTTCTACTTATCAGCAGAACAAAGGCATTGGGTTGTTTTTAACAGTAGTGATGGTAGGTTTGTGTCAACTCAATCATGCTCCCTGACCTCGCATTGGACGGTTTGATTAATTGTGAACAAATGTTCAGAGACGTCAAACTGAAACGAAAGGGAAGAGAAAAGCTAATGAGCCATAAGAGATCCCGAAATAACCTGCAAATGAGTGTGATGCTTCTCTTTTCTTTAAATAATCATCATTTGCAATGATCAGGAATTTCTGCTCATCATTCAGATTGTTACAATGCAGGGTGGCGCCTTCTACTCACAGGGGCCTCCATCATACCCACCTGAATTCAATCCCACAAATATTTTTTTAGCCACCTGTGACTATTAATCGAGGAAAGGAAATCTGCTTGTCAGTTATAATTCTTAGTTTTGTTAAGCAGTGGTTTAGAATCTTAACTTTGATGTCAAACAGACTTAGATTTTGATTCCCGATCCACCATTAACTCACTCCCTTGCTGTGTAATGTTGAGCAAGTAGTTCATACTCTCTAAATCACAATTTCCTCATCTGTAAAATGGATCTGTAGGATGATGCCTAGCTCAGAGGCTCCAGAGGATTAAAAGAAATAATACAATGGAAAGCTTATTGCCTGAGATATATTAAGAGCTCAATAGAGTCAACTCTAGAGTTTACATTGTTGCTGAAGTTGAAATGGTGATAGCTGCAGTTGTATTAATTGTGGAATTATAGTGTGCTGGTCCCTTCCACTGCAGAGTGCAAAGGAAAGAACTGGATTTTAGAGAAAGACAATTCTGAGTTTTCACTGAATGCAGCTGTGTGCATGTTTGGATGTTTGTAAAAATTGTGTTTGGAAATGCTTATGAAACAAGAAGCATTCGTAACTGAATAAAACCCAAAAGCTCAATAAATATGAGTTCCCTTTTCCTCATTCCCTCTTCATTCCAGCTTAGTGTATCCAAAGGGGGCTTATTCTTAGAGCATATTTATAAAAACATTTATAAAATGTATTACAAATTACTATTTTTAAAAAAATTCCTCGGTGATTCTAACATGAAAGAAGAATTTAAAACTTTGCATCTATTCTGTAAACCAATGGACCATGCCACTGAGCCAGTCTTTTAAATCTGGTTGCAGTTCACTCACAAAATAATTCTAGTCTCAGAGACGTGACAGGAGAACAAATGTGTGAGTCTGCAAAGTAGGTCATGACCCAAAGTTTAAAAATTTAATAGATAATCACATATCCCTATAGGACATAAAAAACAGGTAAATACACATAAACGGTCATTACATCTCTGGGTAAGCTCAGAACATTTCATGTCTAAAACCATTAACACAACGTGAGACATGTTTGTTTTTTTCCCAAATGTATAACTCCTTGGGTTGGGGAGCAGCTTTTGACGCTCTATTGTCACTTCATGAAACAAACTGTTTAATTGCGAAGAAAAGCTGGGAGTGGACAATTGTTTTGTTCAGAATCCCAGAGGTCGGTAATTCTTTGTCTTTGAAGGCAAAGACTTTAACAACTCATTTGGCGATGGAAACTCAAGTTCAGTGGAGTCCAGTATACTTTGGAATTCTGACATGTCTTTTATATGCTGTGATAAAAGTTATCCTGATAACATTTATGGTAGAAGTTGCTACCAGTATATAATTACAACTTGATGTCTTCTGAGAGATCCTTTACCCTTACACATTTTTGATACATACTACATTCCATAAAAACATTTTATTTTGTAGGAAAAAAAATTGAATTGCCCATGTTTCCTGATTTTACAGTGTGTTTTATAGTAAACATTTATTTGTATGTTATGTACATGCATTGTTTCATATCTTAGGATGAGATCTTAAACTACTTAACAAAACAAAGATAAGCCTCAAAGATGAACAGTCAGGCTGATGTAACTCTGATCTCTGCCCTGTATCTCTCAAACAAGGTTGTAGCCTTTTGTTTTGTTTTTTTTTTTTTTTTTTCTTTTTTTGAGGCAGGATCTACCTCTGTTGCCTGGGCTAGAGTGCAGTGGCATCATCATAGCTCACCACGACCTCCAACTCTTGGGCTCAAGTGATCCTCCTGCCTCAGCCTCCCAAGTAGCTAGGACTAGAGGCATGCGCCACCACACCTGGCTAATTTTTCTACATTTTGTAGAGATAGGGTCTCGCTCTTGCTCAGACTGGTCTCAGACTCCTGACCCCAAGCTGTCCTCCCA
Source organism: Avahi laniger (assembly GCA_963575035.1). NCBI lineage: Eukaryota > Metazoa > Chordata > Mammalia > Primates > Indriidae > Avahi > Avahi laniger. The sequence goes on from CAUYSK010049415.1 coordinate 265,644, forward strand.
CCTTAGCCTCCCAAAGTGCTAAGATTACAGGCATGAGCCACTGCTCCCAACCCTGTAGTGACTTTTTAATGTGCATGTGTCTACTTTAGTTTCTCCATCAGTAAAATGGGAATTTTTTTCAATACATGAAATGACAGTATATGAAAGCTACCTGACACTCTTAAAAACTAGAATTAAAATTGAGGATAGTTTTTCCCTATAGTCAATGCTCTTTCACCTGTACAAGGCAAATGAAGGGAATAGTCACTTTTTCAAAGAGTTTCAATATACATATTTTTCTTGGGGGAAAAACAGTCTAGGTAACATTCACAATTAGGATAATATCTCAGTTGCATATGTTAACATATGAAAACACATCCACAGAGCCTAAATGCCTCTCCTCCGTGGAAGGCAAACAATGAATTAAGGCAGCATATTTTTATTTTTGAATGATGAATACTTATGGGTTTGACAAATAATAATTACATGATATAGCAAGTATTACAACTGTACTACTGGTTTACTTCTTCCAGGTATGCTGCAGGTTTGTACTTACACATACTCTTCTATATCCTGACCTTGAAATTAGGCATAGCCATGGGACTAGTTTTGTCCGAAAAAAAAAAAAAAAAAGTGAGTAGAAATAATGCGTTTCACTTTGAGGCAGAGCATTTCATTAGCCACAACTCTCCCCCTCTCCTCTCCTGCCATGGCTATCGTGAATGCTCATGGCGGTGTGGAGAAGTGACTTTGAGCCATCACATGGGCGACAACTGTCTCAATGAGTAGCCTTGGCTCATAGCAAGCTTTGCATGTACAAGTAATTGACTACCATTGTTTCAAGATCTAGAGATTTGGGAATTCATTATTAGTATAGGATAACTCAGCCTATCCTGACTAATGGATGTGGTCATGAAACATGATGATCCGTTTGTCTCCAAAGTTGCACTTTGAGTACACAGGTGCAGCCTCAGTGTTCAAGCGTTGCAATCAAGGAAAAGGTCAAGTTCCATAATTTTGAGATCACTTACACGGTTTTCCTCTTCAGGCAGTACTCTGACCAGTAGAAATATGAAGGAATATAAACTTGCGATTAGATTTTCTCCTCTCTAAGTGGAAGATCAAGCCTCATAATCCCATTATCAAAAGAGAAATAAAAATAATGAGTGTTTTGGAGGACTCTAAATAGATGAAAGCCATTTTTCAATTACAAACTATTTTTTTTACATCATGATAAATAAAGCTTTCATCATATCCTAGGGATTTTAAGAGTGAGTTTCTCCAAATATTCAAAGTCCCATTTCATTTCCAACATACAAATAATATTTTCATCAGTAAAAAGAAACTTCTGTATATTTGCTTATTACCATATCAGATTGAAATGATAGTTCTTTTTTTATCCTCATGCAAAGTTGTGTTTGGAATATTCTGCCTCAAATTATAGATTATATGATATACTTAAAATTCACATGTAGGGCTCTCATAGCATCTCAAAGATACAGGCAATTCACCCTTGAGCATATAAAATAAGGTACAGTGAGTGGCCCTTCCCGTTGCCAAGACATATTAAAACACCATGGACAGAAAATATAATAGTAATTGCAAATAAAAGCTTCATGTCAAAAGTCAGAAGAGCAAATGCACCGACTTACAGGTGTCATGGTGTAAGTCTTGCTTTATTATCAGGATATTTTTCACATAGCTTTAGTAGGTAGAGATAAAAGGCATGACAGATGATTAACACTAAGGGATGAGAAAGAGGAAGACTTAATGATCACATTGTAACATGAATCTTTCATTAATATAACTTAATTCAAATAGGTTCTCACAATGGCAAAGGTGTAAGAAGGCCAGTGGCAGGTCTTACTTGAAGACAGTCTTGTCATTACATCTCGTCCTCACTTCCTCTCTGTCGTGGGTATTCCTCCCTTCACGTTGTGACGAGTAAGTCATTTAAATTCCGCTGTAAAGTGCAGAGAGCTGCCACCTGTTCATTGTGATGCATAGACCAGATGGACCATTGTTCTACCCATGGGCTGAAGGTGTGCGGTGTTTTTCCCATTGAAGCTGCTCATCCTTCAGTGCTGATGTTTTCTGTTAAGTAAACATTATCCTCCAAGCCTGAGGACAGCCCTGCCCTAATGTTCATGCCCCAAAGTGAATGCCTTGCCTTTCAGCAGCGGTTCAATGAGTCCCAATTTGCCTGTTCTTTGTGTTTCGTGCTGAAGCGAAAGGACATAAGTAAAAGCAAATACATGCGCTCTTGAATAGCCCCTCCTTGAAAATATCCTGTCTTGTCAATTCCTGGAAGTGTTAAACCTCCCCCACCCCATGACAACACGATTCTGTGACTTTTCTCAAACACCTGAGCACTCCGTTTAAGGAGAGTAAATGGAAGACCTAGGAAATAAGAAAGCAGTTTGAAAAATCAAGTTCCCACCCTCCGAACTGTATTAAATAAACAGGAGAGAAAGTAGCACCACTAACAGAAATTATGGAATACCCTCCAAAACTGCCTAATGGAATAATGAAGCTGTATGTGTGTCCTGGGGGAAAAAGATCACCAAAGAAACAAAGTGCCATTTATCATTGACCCGGACTGATTTAGTACTTTGAAATTTAGCTTCCTATGAATGATCATTTGTTAAGATATTGAATGAAGAGGAAAAGCAGCTTCACAAGTCTAAGAAAGGAAGGCTTATTTGTCATTTGCAAATGTTAGCAATAACAATAAAAATAATAGCAGTAGTGCATATGATGTGTTGGGCTCCATGGAAAGCCTTTTATAGATGTTATGTTATAATCTGCAGGACAATCATATAGGATTTTATAGGTGGTAAAACTGAAACTGGGAGAGGTTAAGTAAATTGTTCAATGTAAAAGCTATCTACCTGGTAAATGATGTTCCTAACTGATACAGTTCATTATGGACTTAGTCCTAATTTACACCAGTTTATTGGTATTCAAATAGATTTAGACTATAATGGTTACTTAATTTAATAAATATTTATTAAACATGAAATGTATGCTTAGCACAAGTCACTAAATGAAAAGCATGGTGAACAGACTAAAGCAGTTTCAATAAAATTAAGTAGTTAGGGCTACTGCAGTCAGGTGAAATGATTTATGAAAGGGTATTAAGGATATGTGGAATCTGGACCAGAGTTTGGAGGAGAGGGCTTGGCTAATTTTCTGCCCAAGATTTATATTCTATTTACTTTTCATTGTGACTCAGCTGAGAGACAGCAGAGTTCATACCGGTGAGAGATTCTCTTTAGGAGGTAATGACGAAGCCCGCAGGGGAAAAACTCCCCATGCATAAGCTGTACTGGTCCCAGGACACAGTGTATTAAAGTGTCACTTTTTCCCACCCGTAATTTGCTACAAATAACAATGCTCATTTATTGCTTTAATAAAACAAAAATTTACATGAATAAGGCATATTCATGTACTGGAAATATTATTGAGTGGCGTTCCTGTGTCAATTGGGACTAGGTTTCCCGGCTGCTCATGCACCAATTCATCGTGCGAGTGGCTTAGGCAGGGCTGGGATTCCTGACAGCCTTTCTATTAACACTACTGGTGCTGAAAAACAGTTTTGTGAGATTCAAATATCAGTCTTTCCACACCACTGCTTTCCCCATTTTTGATCACAGAAACCTCAGAAGGCAGCTCTCCTGATTCTCAGAGAAGAGCTCACCTCTTCTGATCTGGCACTTTAAAGAAAAAGAGATATTCCTTCATTTTTCTAGTTTATTTCAAGATGTAACATTTATATTCTAATAGTGAAGGGCTACAGAGCTCTGATGTGAATGCTCTTCCCTCCGTGACACAGTTATCTTTTTATTGCTGGTCATTCCTTTTCCTTTCCTTATATAATAAAAACAAAGCACCACCTGCCCCCACACCCCCACTGCTGCAAAAAATGAGATTTGAATGACTGTATTCTCAAAATGTTTCTTTAACACTTATTTCTTTTTCTACTTTAATCAATTTAGAAGCTGCTAAAATTGAAAGCTTTGATTTTTTTAGAGTACCATCTTCAAAAGCCAATTTCTGACATTAAATGGAAATCGTATCTGGCATAATGGCTGGCTTAATACAACCTATTATGTTTATAGAAATCTCTACTTTTATTTCAGCAGTCTATTCTAGTTCTGTGTGCATGAAATATACACAGCATTTGAAACAATTTTTAGATTCCAAGTTACTAATTCTTAAAGTAAAAATGATCATTTTACTTTTCCTACTTTGTTCACGATTTCTTATGAAATTGTAATTATGAAAAGATATTGACTTGTTAGTGTGTTCTTCATACTATGGTTAGATTTCACTGCAAGCATCATAAAGGCAATGTTTTGGAATGAACCATAATCATGTTCATAAATGGGCACATTAGTCAATTTCTTTAATTTGTTCTTTTGTTTTTGTGGTTTACATTATTGGATTAGCTGTATTTTGGCTTTGATTTATTTTGAATGACATTATAATACTTGTTTTCATGGTTTACATTATCAGAATTTTTAAATTTATTTTTTGATTTACTTTGGATGACATATTTTATTAATAATAGTTATTTTTGTTTCAGAATCTGAAATATAAAATTTAATTCAATTCAACACATACTTAGTAAAAATACTATTTAAGTTTCATAAATGCCTTGAAGACAAAGAAATAAAAAATATTTTCTTCCTTTATAACCTTCTAATTTTGTGGCGACACATATATACATGTAAGTGAAAAATGTGAATGCATTGGTTAAGTTCCTTGGATGCCAGCAGCAGAAACTGACTCAGGGTAACAGGAGCACATACATTACAATTTGGCAATGATTTTCATTATCAATTAAGGCAATAAACCTCAATCACAAGACCTTCGAATTCACTGGAATGAGCTGGCTATTTTGAATAACAGTAACTGAATCATCATTTCAGGCAGCTGATAGGCTCAACCTTTTTTCAAACTTTTTAATATGCTGGTCATATTTATGATGCATCACAGGCTTTCCTGATAGCAGCTTCCTTTTCTTCTCCAAGACATTAGACTGAGGAGTTAAAGCTGTTTTTCCTGTCTTCTGGCTATATCTTTGTAGATCTTCAATCAGCCAGCTCCTCCCACATTTGCATAAATCTTTTTTCCCTTATTCCCTTATCCCCATAATACTTTTTAGTAAATACTGTTGGTGACCCACCTAGATCCCCTTTACTGGGCCAATGCACTCATCCCCAGCTGCTGTGACTGTAGGCTGCTAATAGCACATGGCAGTCTCTTCTCTGAAGTGCTGCCATCACCTATAGATGTATGCCACCTCACCCAAAAATTCCTCAGGTGTCCTTCCAGTGACTGACTGTGGGTACAAAATCCTGGCTGCCTTGCCTTGCAGTGAGGCAATTGCATGGTGCCATTCATGCTAAAGAATTCCCCATGGTATTACACTGAGGCTAGACTTCACCTAAAGTAACATCTTTGCTTGTCTATCTACCCCCAGTCCTGTGTTTCTTCCCTTTCTTCTTAGCATTTACCCTGAGTACATTCTTAATCACTTGCAAGAGAATCCTTGTTTCAGGCTCTGACTATGGAACTCAGTCTAAAACATATGTGTAGTAGTTCTGTTTTTCTGAACAAACCCAGATTGATAAAGAATTTGGTCGTGGAAGTGATTCCAAGGGAACATAACTTTAAGGATGGGAATTTAGAGCTGATTCTCTGATCTGTTTCACTTCAAAGGTATTAATGCCTCCCTTACTAGTGGTAAATGGAGCACTGGTAGTGATGACATACAGTGTCAAAACACCTACTCAAGTTGTCACCTGTAGTCACCTGAAAGAGTCAAGTGGCCATGTAAAACTTTGGATGATCAAGAATCTACTGCAATAAAACAGTATGGTGGGGATAAAGTTTATAAAGACTGTGGGGTTGCTTGGTTTGTTCGAATGGTGCTCAGAAACTTATAGAAAGATGATGACTTCAGGGCTCAAAGCTCCCAACTCAAGGCCTAGGTAAGGAGCTGGAAAGTTTCCATGATTGTTCTGAAAGAAACCCTTATTATTCCTCTTATCCCTGTAGCTACAGGGACAAGATCTTTGACAACCAACCCAAAATTTGATCTTGCAAGTGGCTGAATTTCAACACATACTGAATTCACATTTTCAGTATTGAAATTGTGGGTTTCTTCAAATATAGTTATAAGCAATAATTGAAAAAATGTGATCAGAACATCTGGGGCAGATTCTGTGCACCGCCCTCATCTACTCACCTCCCATTGGCAGTAAAGACAAACCATTTTCACTTCCTGAGAACGGTCATAGTTTACATAAAAATACTAATTTTTCTTAAGCTTTCTCTCCACCACCATTTGTATCAGTAAATTTGTCTTGTCCCAACATTATGTTCTTTTTACCTGAGAGTCCATTCCCATACATATTCTTTAGATTTCTGTGGATATTAAACTTGCAGTTTTTTATGTGCCTACCATATGCTTTTGAACACTTGGTATCCGTATCCATACTGTCTGCTGGGATTTGAGTCTAGCTGTAAATCTAGAAGCAATGAGTGCTGATTGGTGGTGGAAACAAATTTTGAATAGATGCTGAAGGGGATGTATTGGGAAGATCTACAACTGCAGGGAAGTTACCTGAGCAAAGGCCTCCACCGCTATGCTTTGAAGTCCATTCCTGGATTGGAACCATGGCCTTGCTTCCTGCAGGTGGCCTCCAGCCAGTGACAGCAAGACCTCCAACATGCTAGCCACTTGTTGCTTGTCCTGTGCAATTGGCCTGATTTCATCAATGAAATGAAAAATATGATGTTCTGTAGGAGTCCATATATCATAGAACTATATTATGCCGAGGGAAGGAGAGTTAACATAGACCTGAGGCAAAACTATAAATGAATATTACCTATCCCATGTGAATTAAAAATGTGTCTGATCCTTTGTTCTAATTGGAACGGAAAAAATGCATTCCTCAAATCCATGGCTGCTCATCACGTATCTGAGGCCTTATGAATATGTCCTAGGAACGATATCACATCTGGCACAGCAGTTGCAGGGAGGGCTACTATTTGATCAAGTTTAAAGTAGTAAAGAGGTATCGTCCTGGATCCAGCCAGTTTCTGGAGAAGTCAGACAGGTGCATCAAATGGGCACTGTAGGAGTTACCCCACCTGCCTCCTTTGTGTGCTTTGCCCTTACATAAGCTCTGCATTCCAGCATGTCTGCTGCATTAGGATCTTCCAGAGAAACAAAACCAAGAGGACGTGTATACATATAAAAAGATTTATTGTAAGAAATTTTCTTATGTCATTATGAAGGCTGAGAAGTCCAGACCCAGGAGAGCCAATGACATGATTCCAATCTGAGTCCAAGTGCCTGAGAAGTGGGAAAGCTGATGGTATGTGTTCTGGTCCGAGTTCAAAGGCAGGAGAACACCAACATCTTCTCAGAGGCAGTCAGTCAGAGAGAATTCTTTGTTACTCAGCCTTTATTCTACTGAAACTTTCAACAGATTGGATGAGGCCCACCCATGCTAGAGTGGGGTTGGGAATCTGCTTTGCTCAGTCTACCAAATCAGATGTTAATCTCATCCAGAAGCACCCTCCTGGACACACCCAGAAATAATGTTTAACCAAATATCTGGGAATCCTATGACCCCAGGGTATAAAATTGACATATAAAATTAACTGTCACATCCATATCCTTTAGACCAGTGGCCCCCAAGCTTTTTGATACCAGGGACTGGTTTTATGGTTTTATTCCATGGAGCGGGGAGGCAGAGCTCAGGCAGTGACCCGAGCCATGGGAAGTGGCTATAAATACAGATGAGCTTCCCTTGCTCACCTTCTGTTTACCTCCTGCTGTGTGCCTAGTTCCTAAGTTTCATGGAAGACAATTTTTTCAAAGTGGAGGTGGGAGGGAGTTGCAGCCCAGTACCTAACAGGCCAGGGACCGGTTCAGGGCTGCAGCTGATGGTTGGGGACACAGCTTTAGATTCTTGATTCCTCCTCTACTGTCTTCTGGGCCAATTCAGGCATTTGTACTTTGTTGAAAGTTGGCCACTGTTTTTTCCAGGCTTCTAAATAAGAACCACCCCAGCAGTAAATTTGTCTCATCCGCTAGTGTTCTTGCAGGGTATTAAATCCTGTGTCATGAGGAAGCACCCTAAGTCAGTAAATTTTTGCTTATCCAGCCTCAAATTCTAGCCTTTTTCTGAGGCACCCTGAAACTCAACCATAGTACTCCCCTCACTCTTGCTGGCACGTGCCATGTGATTCTTATGTTTCTTTATTTAAATCATCTCTTTACAGGCCCAGCCTGGGTGGCCAGTTAATACCGGGATTAAACCTCAGTATCAGTCTGGCATCTAAGGTAGAAGGTGGGCAGCTCCGAAGAGGGCCACCTGTTGCCTGTGGGGGAGAGACTCCTGCAGTATGTTCCAGTGTAGTGTGAGTGCCAGCCATTACTAGGGAAGGGTGGGCCACCTCCGCATGTCCAGAAATTCCAGGGGGATGGCAGAGTCAACCCTCTCGTGGATGTTTGTCTGGATGGACTCATCCAAATTTTAGGACTCCAGGTTTCCTCTCCCAGGCCCTAACCTTCCCTTCACATCACAGACCTGCCTTGGCTGAGAACTCAGGCATCTGTGGAGCTCTGCTCTTGCAATTAAGTCTTCAACCTGCTGTTCATCTTCTGTGTCTGCCCTTCCAGTGCAGGTGATGAGGGCCTCACCACTGGGGCTCTCTGGTTCTCACACTTAGCCTTTGCCATCTGCTTGCTCAGACCCCCAGTCTCTCATTATCCTTCTTCAGGGAGTCAACACAACTTGGCAGGAACCAGCCAACTCTGCTGTGTTTGTAAGCTTGGTTACCCCATCTATGTCAAACGAGCCTGCAGTAGCATCTCTGCTCCACTGGGATCATTTCCCAGGTCACCACTTGTGAAATCGTTAATAATCCAATTGCTACTTTATGCTACTTGTTTCTGAGCTCCATCCCACCATTGAGCCAGTCCCAAATACTCCCTTCCCCTCCTGTTTTTTCAGGCCACTCTTGGAACCATTCACGTTAGTCCAGATCCTCTGAAAAGCAGATTTCAAGATGGGATTAAAGATGTGCATATTTTATTAGAGAAAATGCCTTTGTGAGGGATACAGGGAGGGAGCCAGAGAAATTTGGGAGAGCTGTCAGGCCAGAATGCTATTCTGATGCTGACCTGCAGTGAAGGAGAGAGGTGTGAAAAGTTTGCAGGGAAGCGTCCTAGGCTGCTGCAGGCGTTCTCGGAAATAGTGGACAAGAGGAAGGGCAGGAGGGTCTTCAGGCCTAAGTCGGCTGTCAGAGAAGTCCTGTGTCTACCTTCGTGTTTCTGTGACCCTCAGCCATTGACTAGGAGCAGCCCATGGGAGGTGTGGCCTTGTCACACACAGTAATGAAGTATATTAAATATGTAGCACTGCAGTCCAGTGGGAATAAGGCTGGTTTTTGTAATAAATGATGCTGGATAACTGGGGTCTCTGTATGGGAAAGATAATTTTCACCTCCCCCTCACTGCACACAAAATATTCAATTCCAGATACATCTGAATGTGAAAGATAAATAGTAAAGCCCTTAGAGGAAAAACATTAGCCTAAAGTAGAAAATATCACAGAATAAAACTCTATGAAAAGAAAAAAAGGTCCTACTTTAAATTTCAGAAATTCTGTTCATAAAACACCCCCATGAGGAGAGAAAATGCAAGCTTCAGTGTGGGAATAGATTTTTATACACATATTTTAAAAGAATTTGTATTCAGAATATGCAAAAGTCTGGCAAAATCAATAAGAAACTGGACAAAATAATATTTTTTAAAATGAGCAAAAGACTTAACTAGTTTCTTCACAAAAATAACGATATCCAAATGAACTGTATAGTATAGAAAGGTGTTTACTTCATTAGGCACCATGGAAATAAAAATTTAAATCACAGTGAGGTAACACTTCATACCCACAGAATAGTTAACATTAACCCTGACAGTGACAAAGGTGTGAAAAGGTTTGGAACAGCTGGAACTCTCAAATGCTGCTGGTGGAAATATAAATTTGCCAGACCAATTTGGAAAACCATTTGATACTATCTGTTCCTAAAGCACGCCCATCTTTTGAAATTTTATTTCCTCCTCTAAGAAAAAAAAATTTTTTTAAGCCTATCTTTCTAGGTTTCATCTGAATAATGAGGCATCTGCTTGATAATGACAGATGACTAGTGAGAATAAAGTCATTAATTTGATTTATAATTAAATACATTTAAATAAGCCTCTGTTCCATACAAACCCAGAAGTTCAAGGCCAAAGAAATTTTTAACATTAATAGCGCTATTTATGAATGCTAAATATTGGTATTGGTAATCATGTTGGACTAACACATTACCAGCAGCCATGTAGGAGTCTGTAAGCAGTTTTAAGAATCTTGAATTCTTCATTTGTATTTTATTAATCAAATCAGCTCATTATTAAGAAAAACAGACTTTATTGACTATTGAGACATACAAGAGGAAATCTCATATTAATCATCTGCAATAAGTAGACATTATTTTCTTATCTAGACTTCTAAATCATTGTGACCAAAGGGCTAATTAAAACATTATTTTAAAATCCACCATTTGAATAAATTTGCCTCTATTTGCCAGTCTCCCATGAAATACGTGTCCTTTGAAATCCACCCTTCTTAAATATTTTGAAAAATTTATACCAATAGCATGCAGTTTTAATTACAATTTATAGGCTTGTGTTTAAATTGCATTTTAAACTAATTTGTTTTGTTCTTAGAGTTAATTAACTAATTGAGAGAATGTTTCATGGTGCAATTGAGAGAGCAGATGTGGAGATTTATTGGCATCTCTTAGAAGCATCCCAAACTTAGATATTTTTTCTTTGTCATGCTTAACTAACGTTTAAAACTATATTCCTTCTCAAAAGGGGGAGATGTCATTCACGTACATTTATAGTGGGCACTCAGTAAAAGCCAGGTAAGCTACTATGAGTTTCTTACCTTCAGACTTTTATGTTTGAGTTGCTTTCTACCTAAAGTCTGTTGCAGGATGCTAGTATTATACAAGTAAACGGAGGACATGGGGGTTATAGTCTTGTCTTAATGACATGAATTATTTATTTCTTTTGTAGATTTACTGTTGCATTCAATTGCTTAATCCTGTTTCTGTCGAGCAATATGAATCTATGAAAAGCAGGTTCCTGAATAAAAACCATGGTTCCCAATCCAAGGACCATAACAGCCATGCATTTGACAACTTCCCTACACAGAATTCAGACTTACTCTTTCCTTTACTCCCATGGCATCTCAGTGAGGGATGCAGGAGCAACTTTTCTGCTGTACCTGTTCCTCATTACCAAACATTTCATAAGTACCTGTTAACTGCAGGTTGGCTTTACAGCAGTTATTTCACGAAGTGCTTTATACCTATAATCTTATTTAACTCTCCTATCAACATATTGTCCTTTCAGTGCCAGCTTCTTTTTCGCAGTTGAAGAAACTGTTGAAGCCCAGGAAGGATAAGTAATTTGTGTAAGAACCTACAGAGAGTAAATATGCAACCTAGGTTCACATCTAAGTAACCCAAATTCAGAGCCTGTATAATAGTTTAAAAAAATTGGGCACATTGCTTAAAATGGAACAAACATTCTTCAAATTTCTATAGGCTGTATAAGAATAATATTAATAGATGTATAAGTGTTTACCTGGTTTACATCTTAATTGATTAAATAAATTCCCCTATTGGTTATTAGGGGTGTGTGTGTGTGTATATATGTATATATATGCCTAGAAGAAGAGTACAGGAGTGTATGTATATGTGTAAATATATGTGTACACACATATATATAGTCTTCATTGTGTATGTATGTAAGTATCTTCATACAAATGAGGTTTTGCTTAGGCCGATCCATTTTCCTAAAATCCTCAGAAATGGACAAAGGTATGGCTATTTTTATGGATCCTGTCATATGTTCTATATTTTTCAACTGAAGAGACAGACCAAGAGTGATCAGTGGCTCATATAGTGGGTGGAAAGCCATCTGCTAAAGAGCGAGGTATTTCCACTGAAATCACTCATGCAGATGATGTAATTCAGTATTTCAGTAATGATACTCAGAGAGTTCACCCACCAAGCAGGAACAAATGCGGCTATAACACAGGAGGAATCACATAAATTTCCCAGACTCTCTACAGCCGAAGGATTTATCTCAGGCTCTTTTTAGGCACTGACAGTATATTCCTGACACTGCCGAGATCATTGCCAAACTGTTTGAATATTTGTTGATCCAAAGTCCAGATATATAAATGTTAATAATAATATTTTAATGTTGGTAGTTATAAACACATGTAGAGAATAATTAACCTCTCACAATGCTAATATTAGGCAAAAAAGGTAATGTTCACTATCTTGCTGGTAGACTGTGTTACAGCAGATTTTTTCATATGGGCACTTGTGGTTCAGGGGAAGTAGTTTGAGCTTCAGAAAAAATAGATACATTTGAATGCTGTGGGGGTAACTGAATCCTATATTTGACCTGTGACTTAAAATACAATATGTTAGTTATTGAGTACCTAACGATGATATGAAAATGAAGAGCACTTTCATTCCATACCTATAACATAACTATTTTCTTACCAGCACTACCTGTTATCATGTAATACTGTTTTTAACTACTATGCAAAAAGATTCTTTTCTGTATATTGGTTAAAGGATTTCATAAAGTTAAATATTCTACACTTTTACTGTAAACCACTGAACCTAAAGCATCTAAAGCATTTAGCTTATACCTATGAAGATCAGCACCATGGGCAGCCTGCCTCTTTGGAGGACTGCATTATAAAGATGATTAACCATTTCACAGAATGCTCCAAAGCTCAGGCCATTTAGGTGCTGAATGGCCATCATAACCAATTCATGAGAGCTGGCAGAGACTAGGTACACAAAAACAAGCCAATTGTGAGGTGATTGTCCCCATTTAAATGAATGATGCCCTTTTGTCAGATGCAATGCAAGCTCCCTCTCATGTCTCAGCTCGATTATTTTGCCTGCCTCACCCAGTAGATGATGATCAGTACCTTAAAGGTCATTTGTACCACAGTCCAAGTTTCGAAGAGTAGATCACAGTTAGCCTTTGGTTCCGTTGTTGCAGCAGAAGCAAGTTTGCCAGTGGTTTGAGAGCATGCTTTGATAGCCCTGTACTCTTGTTGCCTTGACATACACGAGGCTGACATCCAGAGACACTGTTCTTGGGCATTCATGTGTGTCAGGTTTGGTGCTTTCCCTGTCAGGTTGATAGACCCACTAAATGCCTGTGCATTGATCCAGAAGCAACTATTCTTCATTCTCTGCAATTTGTTGGAGGATTTATGCATGCTATACTAGATGACAGCTATTTTCTTTTGAGGGGCAATGATGATACTCAAATTTAAATGTCTTTGTACTCTCTTCTCCATCAGCTAACAAATTTTGTTGTTGTTTTCCCCCTTCTCTCAAAATGTTTAATTCCAATCACACATATACAAAAAAAAATTTCCTTATAAATATATAACCATTAGGTGACATTTACTTGCCTAGAGAGTGGGGGTGGGTGTGTGTGCATTGTGCAGTCATATGAAACAAGAAGTGGAGATAGTGACAAAAATCTTAACTCTGTATCATAAACTCTGCATAAAGTCAATGTTTTAATGTCTGTCTCAATATATTTTTGTCTTCCGACACTATAAAGAATATTTTGGCATAATATGTTCACGTTACCCATGCTTAGCATTTTATGATTAATTCTATTTTTCTGTCTATCTTCCACATGCCTGTTTAATCCATCCTTTGACATCAAATCCCTTTGCAAGCTGCCAGATTAGTTTGTACATGTTTGGGGACCATATTAGCTCGAAATGAATCATATACTAATCAGTTACAAAATGTCCACTAAGGCTCTTTCCCCCACTAAATAATGAATCATTATAATTGTGTAGGTATGCGGACCCAGTATTGTTCTTCTGAGTCTTAAAAGAGAAAAATTTCACACAATATCACTCTGGAAATTTTCTGAAGTCTTACCCCAGATTTAGAAGACAATATATCTCTCTGAACAAATGGAGCCAGACATTGGTAAAAACTGTCAAATTATATTCAATTTCTTCTTCCTGATTACATGTCATATATTATTGTAAAATAGATCTATGGAAGCAAGCAGATCTGATCAGCAGCAATATGGTATATTACCCAGAAGCACTAGATTTGAATTTAACAATCTGGAGAAATTACTAAAGCTATAAACAATTTAATTTGCTTATATATGTGCACAGTAATAGTACCTAACTCAGGTTCTTTTGAGAATTAAATGAGCTAATACAATAGAGTGCATATCACCATACTAGTTACATAGTTATTGCTAGTAAATGGAAATAATTAATAATAATAATCAGAAACACAGTCATTCTCAGATAGTCCAGAACACTGTATGGTACTATAAAAACAATTTGCTGAGCCGGGCGCGGTGGCTCACGCCTGTAATCCTAGCACTCTGGGAGGCCGAGGTGGGCGGATCGTTCTGAGCTCAGGAGTTCGAGACCAGCCTGAGCAAGAGTGAGACCCCATCTCTACCAAAAATAGAAAGAAATTAATT